>PVIW01004125.1:0-142801 GCA_004026585.1 Noctilio leporinus | reverse complement strand
GGATGGATGGATGGATGGTGAATGGATGGATGGATGGATGATGGATGGTGAATGCATGGATGGATGGGGATGGATGGATGGATGGATGAGTGCATGGATGAGTGGGTGAATGGATGAGTAAATAAATGGTTGCATGGATGGACAGATGGATGAGCGGATGGATAGATGGATGCATGGGTGGTGTATAGATGGATGAGCGGATGGTTGGTGGATGGTGGATGGAAATATGCAGCATGAGTTCAAACAATAGTGACTTGTCCACTGTAGCTAGAACTGAGGATTCCAGCAGATTCATAGAATCACTATCACTCTGACTTCCTGGCTTGGTCTGTACCTACAGTGCCATCAGGTCAACAGGGGCCACTTTTCACTCCCATTTTGTAGGCAAAGAAACTGAGGCCCAGAGAGGTTGCAGTGCCAGGCCAAGGCTGGACCCCCAGGCTGACCCCTGATGCGGTGCTCGTGGCTCAGCGGCCCCAGGGCCGCCTGGAGGGCCTCATTTAAGACTTCACCGGGAAGGGCTTTTGATCCAAATTATATGGCCCCTTGTGCTCCGGAGCAATTAACGCGGAGCCACCGGATGGCATTTGGAGCTGCTGTGCCCCTGTGGGCGACAAGGAGGCATTATTATCTGGTGCCACGCAGCCTGCCCAGCCCTGCCCCAGACTGGAGCCCCGTCGGGGCCCAGCACAGCGGAAGGGGCATGACTCTCTCAAGCTGTGTCACAGAGCTCCAAGGGCCTCCGTCCCCTGCCAGCTGCGGAGTCTGGGCCCCAGGCTGCCTGGCTCATACCTCCCCATGCCAGAGGTGCCCACTCCGTTCCCTCAACCCCAGCCTCTCCCCGTCCATGACTGACTCCCCTCCTTCTTTTGTCATGAGTGTGCTCCAGCATCTTGTGCACAGCCTGGCTGACAGTGACGCCCGGGAGACGCTGGTTGGGTGGGTGACTTCAGTAATGTGTGCACACACGCCAATGCACGAAGCCCTGGGATGCCACTCACTAGTGGTGTGACTTTGAGCAGGTTGCCTCCCCCCGAGGCCTCCATGTGCCCCTCTTAGACCGGGAAGGGGCACACCCCTGGCCCAGCACACGGCAGACCCCTGCAGACCATGGAGGTGAAGGCTACAGGTGCTCGCCTGACACGTAGTAGGGTCTCAAACGTTTCCTCGCTCTTCTGACCCCACCCCACCCCCATCTCCCCAGTGGCACTTGCCAGTCACTTACTATGATGTCATGTCTGTGAGTGATTGTCCAAAAGTAGAAGGAATCAGAGTTGCAGTCATGGAACACTCAGCAGCTGAAAACAAACATTTCCTTCTACGTCGTGATCTGGGCAAGGCTCATGGGGCCATGCTTAGGCTCCGGGTGGTACCGACTGTCATCACTCAGTGGTATTTGGCAGGTGGCAGGGCTGGCTGCTCTGGAGGGGTTGTGCAGACGCAAAAACACAAGTTGGAGGCATTCCCCCTGCGTCGGGCCATTATCCCAGTCCTGGAAGATGGGGCGTGGCAGCGGGCCCAGTGTCTCCCTAATAGGAAGAGACTCCAATGACAGGTCCACTTATCTGTCACCTCCAGCAGGAAGCCCTCCCTACTCAACTCCAGCACTCACTGGGTTAAAGCCTCACACCTTGGCCCGTGTACAGGTCTCTCATCTGGAGTCCCACCCAGCACCCCGCGCTCCCTGGCAGGGAGCAATACAATGCAAGGGTCTACCGCTGTGTTGGGTCAGGGTTCCAGGAAATGACCTGTGAATTAGTGTTTTGCAAGGAGGGAATTCACTGAGCAGCAATCAAAGAAAGCAACAGCCCCTTGGGGAGGGAGGGAGGGAGCAGCCCCGGGCAGCGGGGAGCAAACTGGGGTGTAGTCTCCATGAGGCACGGATGGCAGCAGGCACAGAGGGGCCAATTCTGCTGGGGGGGGGGGGCAGGGCGTGGCTCAGAAAGACAGCGCAGGTGAGCCGGCCCTGAGGCGAGGTGCCCGTATCAGGCAGGAGGTTCCCGAGTGTAGGCACAGAAGCCTGGAGGGCTCTAGAAGGTTCTGGAACTCTAAACTGTTCCGTAGGAGGGCAGCGGTAGCGGGGAGCCAGGAAAGAAAAGAAAGGCGAGTACAGTGCAGCTCAGGATTGGGGTGGGTGGTGGCAAGAACCGTGAAGCGCCCCACGGAGAACCCATGAGTGATACAAGATTGTAATTAGAACTGAAGTCACTTTCAGCTCCCTGAATAGGGAGTCACCAGAGACAGGACAGGGAGGTGGTAAAGGGTCAGGTGAGAAGCCCAGACTGTGGGCCGCACTCCCTGGGTTCATACGCTGGGCTTGCGCAGTCTAGCTGTGTGACTTTGGACAAGTTACTCCCCCTCTCTGTGCCTCTGTTTCCTTATCTGGAAAATAGGAACCATTCAGTCCCTACCTAGGAGGTTGCTAAGAGGCTGCACCCGTTGGATCACAAAGACGCTCACACCACACATGGCTAGCGAAAAGAAGGAAAAGGTCTGTTCTGTTCTCGTTGGTTCTCTCTTGAGGGACCCATTTCACTTCCGAACAGTTTTCTTCTTGCTGGGACGAACGTTATGTTTGGAACTCATAACTCCTGTTGGTATGGCCTTCTTACCCCTTAGTTCAGTTTCTCTTCCTGATCACCTTTCTCTTTTTCTGAAATAGCCTTATTGATGAAGAATGTACATGCACCTATTTTACCTATAGCTTCATAAAATATTAACCTATATATCTGACCAGGAGTCTTTCAACATGATGAAGTTAATTATCATCAAAAGCATCACGCCCTCCACGCTTCCTGCTGCCTCTTTGGAATTCCTTCCTGTCCCTCCCTGCTCTGTGCCCCTGGCAACCTTCTGTTCTCTGGATTTTCTAGAATTTTATGTAAATGGAATCACGTAGGATGCAGCCTTTTTGGCTGACTTCTTTCACTCAACAGAATGCATTTGAGATTCATCCATACTGTTGCAGGTATCAAAAGGCCGTTCCTTTTTCACTGCTGAATAGTATTCCATTGTGTAGCTATACCACATTGGTTTATGCCTTCATCTGCTGATGGACAGGTGGATGGTCACCAGAGTCACTGGGCTAATACAAATAAAGCTGCCATTCACAGTTGGGTATAGTTCTGTCTGGACTCATGCCGTTGTGTCTCTTGGCTGCAGACTAGCAGTCACGTGAGTGGGTCGTAGGTGGTTATACGTGTGACTTGGAGAAACTGCCAAGCCGCTTTCCACGGTGGTTGCAGCTTTTCGCGTTTCCCCCAGCAGGTGCGAGGCTTGGTTGCTCTGCCTTCTCTCTAGCGCAGGGCGCCATCTGTCTCTAAATCTGGCCATTCTAGTGGGGCCGGCACACTCTCCTTGGGGTTTCAACTTGCACTGCCCCAGTGACAAATGGCACCAGGCAACTTTTCATGGAAACATCTGCCATCTGCATATGTTTGATGATGTGACGCTTCAGACGATCAAGTCACAAGAATTCTTTATCTGCTCTAGATACAAGTCCTTTTAGGGGTAAACATTTTGGCAAGAACCGTCGCCCAGTTTGGGGCTTGCCTTTTCATGTGTGTGAATGTCTTTTGAAAAGCAAAAATTTCTCATTTGACGGAACAGAGTTTGATGTTTTTCTTTTATGGTTTGTGGCTTCTGTGTCCTAGTTAAGAAAACCTCGCCAAATCCTTGATCATGGCTATTATCTCCCGCGCTGGCCCCTGGAAGTTTTATAGTTTTAGCTCTTACATTGAGACTTGTAATCGACTGCAACCCAATTGTAGCATGTGCTTTGAGGGAAATGTCAGGGTTCGTTTTCTTGCACATGGCTATCCAATTGTTATGGCCTCATTTGTTGAAAGATTATCCTTTCCTTGTTGAATTGCCTTGGCACTTGGGCAAAAATCAATTGTTGGGCCTCCTTCCAGATCTGGCTGAGTCAGCTTCTGCTTCTCCCCCCGATGCGGCTATGAACCCCGGGCAGGATGCACGCAGCAGCTAGTCAGGACTGAGCGGGGAACAGTAGATGAAGACACCCCAATTTGAAGTACCCCTGAAAAATGAGTTGCCATTTTTTTTTAAAGACTTTATTTATTATTTTTAGAGAGAGGGGTAGGGAGAGAGACAGAGAGGGAAAGAGATGTCTATGTGTGGTTGCCTTTCACCTGCCTCCAGCTACGGACCTGGCTGGAGACCTGGCTTGCAACCTGGTTCTGTGCCCTGGCTGGGAATCGAACCAGCGACCTTTGGGTTCGCAGGCCGGCGCCTTATCCACTGTGCCGCCAGCCAGGGCTGAGTTGCCATTTTTTAAAGCCCCTGGAAGTGGCGAAAAGTGAGCACTGTGGTGCAGAGAACCCTAGAAGAAGCCCCCTACCTCCCACCCTTGGGGTAAGAGAGAGAGCTAGCTAGAAAGAGAGCTAGCTAGAAAGAGAGCTAGCTAGAAAGAGAGCTAGCTCAAAGCTGTCACGCAAGTATGGAGAGTCTCTGGGCTCTTCCATTCCCCCACCCCAAACCCCAAGAGATCGGAAGGGCCAGCAACAAGCGTGCAGGAGCCCACACTGAGGAGCGGGGATCTCTTCCCCACATTGCGGGAGTTGTGGTCCTGCGTGCGGTCAGCCCCATTGCTGTCTTCTCTCCCCACCCTTCTGCCGCTGGCCCTGGTGTGGGTGCCACAAGGGGGTGCGAGGCAGAGTAGATTACTTGACGTCCCAGCTGCCTGGCCGGAGGACTGAAAGGAGAAGCCAGGAGATTGGAAAGTACTCGGAATATCACAGAGAAGGAGGAACTTGGTTAAGGGACCTCATAAAGCTGTTTAGGGCCTCCTGGATTTGCCCCTCCCCCACTCCTGGCCTCAGACGGTGCGGGGCTCATACTACGGACTATATATTCGGGAACTAATGCCATGAATGGCCAGCACTGAATCCTAAGCTCATCAACGCTAACCAGCGAACGGAGCTTGTGTGGGGCACATCGGAACCACACGGTGCAGGCGCAGCAGGGGCTGTGACCTCGGACCTGAGGCCCTTCTTCTTGTTCTAAACTGGGCACTTTCCTGCTATAAGTTTTCCTCTGAGCTCTGCTTTGACTGCCTCTCACGAACTGTGATAAGTTGTGTCTTATGTTTTTAATCATCTCAAAACACTTGCTAATTTCCCCTTTGAGATGTTCTTTTCCTGTTGGTCGTTTAGAAGAGCAATATTTACCTGCTAAGTAGCTCTGTTACTGGTTCCTAAGTTACTCTCACTGTCATCAGTGACATGAATCCTGTTAACATTACTAAGACTCATTTTATGGCCCAGAATAGGATCTGTTTGGTAGGTAGTCATTTGAAAAAAAAAAAAAGTGTATTGGATGGCGTATTCTACAAATACCAGTTGGGTCCACTTAGGTGGTAGGATCGTTCAAGTCTAGGTTCTCAGGGACTTTTGTCTTACTTGTTTCAGCAGTTTTTGAAAGTATTCAAATCCATGACTAATTGTACATTTGTCTATTTCTCTTTTCAATTCTGTCAGTTTTTATTTCATGTATTTCAAGCTCTCGTAATGTAGAAAGGGCACAGACTTCCCCTATCCCTGTCCAGGTACATGGAAATCTAAGGCACCCCTTCCTTAGCAAGGGGGTTTCGACGTGACAGGAAGGTCAGCCTCCTTTCCCACTGTGGGTTAGAAACCACCCTTCGCGGGGGGCTGGGCCCGCAGGCTGCCCGGGGGAAAGGGTGTAGCCCAGCCTGTGCACAGAGGTGCTGCAGGTGGGGTCCCCATGCATCTGCACAGCCACCCGGATGTGCACACAGGGCCAACGCCGCTGGGCGCCTAAGAGCTAGATGGACAGATACCACTTCCAATGCCATCACAAAGCCTCTGTCTCTCCAGGATAGTAAGAGACAATGGTAGCACCTTCCTGAGAACAGGTAGGATCTTCGAGAAGAAGAGGGGACAAGCGTGCTTGTGATGTCGAGTCTTGGGCACAGTGAGGGGAGCCCACAGGGCTCCAGACGCCGACGGTGATAACACCGTGTGCCCAGCAGTGTGCTGGGGAGATGGAGGGAAGGGTTCCTCTCCCATCCCGAAACTCTGTCACCACGTCGGGCAGCGTGTAGGGAGGGGGACATTCCTGTCATCTTCCAAACCCTCTGAGCTTATCAGGAAGATCTTTCCATTTTATGCTCCTTCATTTCTCACTACACCTCTGCCAACTAGGATTTCTTATTTCCGTTCCTTCTTTGCTAGAGGAGAACATTGGCTGGGAGAGGTCAAGCCACTTGCCCGCGGTCACCTAGCTGGTCAGCTGTAGGGCCAGGTCTGGGTGGCCCTGACGTGACCCAGTCCTTGTCTTCAGTGACTGATCTCAGCTGTTCAGTAAGAAAAGGGCAGCCCACGCATCTGCTGCCTTACATCAAGACATGCTACTTAGCAATGGATAATGTGTGAATGTTCTAGAATACGGACTGGAGGACTCTGGGAAGTCTCATTGTTGAAGGAGGCAGGAAGGAGGAGAAAGGCATGCTGGGAGGAAGGATCTTTATGAGCCAAGTCACAGAGATGGAATTCAGTCCAGGGTGTTAAGGAGCAGGAAATAAGACCGATTAAGTGAGAAGCACCCAGATTTGTGGGCCCTGGAAGGACACACCAGGGGGCTCTCCAGAATTTAGCTTACTCTCTTGGCCATCTGTGGGGGACAGTAGAGATCTCCAAGCATGAGAGCATGGTGACAGGCACAGTGGTTTGCAGCGTGTGCAGGGTGGACCACAGGAGGGAGTGCAGGTGTCTGGGACCCTGGAGCAGGAATAAACAAAAGCAGCAAGTCAAATAGAAGCGACGGGACAGGGAGGACGGGAGGACGGAGTAGGGGGTACGGAGCAAGTGGTTCATCAAGGGTGTGAACAGCCAGGAGCCTGGGAGGCCTTCGCCCTCTAGTGGGTCTGGTTTGCTTCCTTCGCACGGGTCGCTGGAGAGGTACCGCCTATGGAGCCTGCAGGTTGGGGCAGCACACGGAACGAACGGGTGGTGGGCCCCGCAGAGGACTGGGAGGCGGGGAAGTTATGGTTCAAAGCTGACTCCGTGGGTGACCGGCTGTGTGATCTCGAGCTCATCTCTGGGGAGTTCAGTGTTCTCATCTATAAAGATAGTTCTTATCTCCTAGGATTGATTAAACAAGAGGAGGTCTCCAGCCAGGTCCTTAGCTGGAGGCAGGTGAAAGGCAACCATGCATGGATGTCCCTCTCCCTCTCTGCCTCTCTCCCTTCCCCTCCCTCCAAAGTTAATAAATAAAGTCTTTTAAAATTAAAAAAATAAAAATATAAAAGAGGGTGTACATGCTTAATACACCACCACAGCATAACAGTAGTAGTAGGTGTCCAGGGGTGGTCTTCACCATTACCACCACCACCATCATCATCATCATCATCACCATCCTCCTAATCTCAACAGCCATCATCACCATCATCATTTTCCACCATCATCATTTTCCACCATCACCACCAGCAGCAACAGCAGCATTATCACCACCACCATCCTCATGATCACAATCACCACCATAGTCGTTGTCACCATCATCACTGTCATCCACCTCACCACCATCACCACATGATGCTGCAGGACCAGACTCTCAGGGCTGCAGGGGCTGTGGGGGTTCCCTAGTGTAACACTTCTTACTTTCCAAAAGGGGAAACTGAGGCCAGAGACCGGCTCACGGTTACGCAGTGAGTCAATGGCAGAGCTGGAACTGGACCCAGGGACTCCTGGCCCTGCTCCCGTGTCCTTGGCCCTGACAGCAGACGGTTCCGCCCAGGATTCTCAGAGAGCAGGCCACTTGGCGAGTCTGTCCTCTTCCAAGCAGCCCCTACTCTTCCCCTCCCTGTGCCATCCTTCCCTGTCAGCCGTCAGCCTGTTGCTTCCAGACCCTCAGCAGGTGTCCCGAGTGAGGACTGCTCTAGCAAGTGGTTATGTCTCACTTATTTAGTGAGAAGAAATTTGTCAAATGAAATGAAGGGAAGAAAAGTCACGTGACAGGTGTGGGAGTGGGCCCAGAGCGATGGGAAGTCTTCCAGAACATTCTAGCATGGATGCTGTCAGGGGCCCCCTGTGGATGCTGGACAGAGCGGGGCGTACCTTGCAAGCCCCCCCGGAAGTCCCCCTGCACTCTTTATGGTGCCCCCAGGATTTTCCTGTCGGCTGCACCTCTTCCTGCAAGCTCTCTCCCAAGTCCCACGGCCTGGTCACGGTCCCGTGCGGTTCTCAGGGGCCTCCCGACCCCTGGCGTGGCGTGCGCTTCTCACTGAGCTCACCCAGCTACTCCCTGGGAGCGCAGCTTGATCCGCTCCTTCGGCCCCCATGGAATTCCCAGCCGGCTCCCACGGCATGCGGGGCAGATTCCCACGAATCGCTCGCAGGACTTGCATCCGATGATCTCGGGAAGCCCAGGCAGCCCTCGGAGCCCTCTTGCCAAACTCTTGGGAACCAAAAATAAACCGAAGACTCTTAAACAAGGATGACGAGGCAGGTCCAGGCCTCAGGGGTCTCTGTCAAAGGGTGCGGGGACAGGAGAAGGAACGGCGACTTCTTTCCCAATGTAATGAGGTGGCTCGTGTCAGCATGTCAGGAGTTGCATCTTTCGCCGTAAGCGGCAGGAAAGAAGCAGCTCATATCGATGGAAGACGGGAGACAAATCTGGATTTGATCATCAACTATTTTCTCATTCTGTCCCCTGTTGCCACACTCCAAAGCCCTCTCCACCCAGAACCTAGTTGACAGTTGAACGGGCTGTCCCTACAAAGTCCTTCATGTTATTAACCAACCCCCGCCCCCGCTTTTGAAGCCTCCAGAGAACCAGCATGTTCTCCAAGTCATTAATTACGCCTGAGTCAATTAAGAGCCTTGGATGTTGGCGCAACAATAGGTGCCATCTATGATGGCCCGTGATTCTTTCAGGGTGGAACACAGAGACGCGGGCCACGACTCTGGAGTCGCCCCAGCGCCTGCTGTGTCAGGACAATATACAGAAACTGGGTCCCAAGAGGCTCAGCGTGGGGGACAGCTGTCACACGAAGGCGATGCCCAGGGAGATCAGGGAGGCAGCCAGGCAAGCAGTACCCAGCCTTCCATGCAGAGGCATCTGCCAGGGCTGCTCTGAGCCAGCCTGGCCCACTCCCAAGCTCTGGGCCGGGGAGCCCCGGGCCCCACAACCGACCGGGCCCGCCGGCCTTCACACCAGAGCTCCCGAGGGCCCAGCGCATAGCAGCTGCTCCCAAGGGACTCGCCGGCTGAGCTCGGCGCCCCTGTCTGTCCCTGTCCCCGCTGGCACGCAGTGCAAGCTAGTTAATTAAGTCGGGACTGGGTTCCTGGCAGGGCGAGGGCCTCCCGTTCTCACTGGCGACGGCACACTCGGGTGTTTGCTGAGCGAATAAACCATGCCGGTCCCCACAAGGCTGCAGTAATGACAGTGATTGCAACGAACAGGGACGGGCATGGCTGTGTGCAGGCACGATCTAAGCCTTTCCACGCACCGAACAGGTTCAATGAAACAATGAGTACGGATGGCAGGTCCTGCAGTGGCATATTTATAACACGCGTGTTTACTAAGTGCCTCTGATTTTCCAAAGCCCAAGTTACTGGACTCGCTTCTTTTCAGGCTGGTGGGAGCAGCCGGTGGTGGGCTGTCTCGGGTGCGCATGACCCTGAAATCAGGGGGGACCCCTGAGCCAATATGAGTATCCATCACAGTCCCCAACATCAGTGCAGTTCCCCGCCCTGTGTGCTTTTATTATTTACATCTCATTGGCCTGAATGGGGTTCCTAGGCCACGCCGAGCTGCCAGGGAGTTGGGGAAATGAGCACCCCATCTCTGCAGCCTCTGGGGTGGGGGATGACCCGACAGGAAGCAGGTGCTGCTGGGGGAGCTGCTGGTCAGGGGCTGCCCGAGTCACAAGCAACGCCCTGGGGGGAGGTGAGCCTGAGCCTGGACTTGCAGGCTGCTGCTCTAGGCCTGGCCTTCTCTGTTGAAGGGAGAGGGGGTGATGCCACCTCTGGGTAGCCATCTCCAGGTCCCCAAGTGAAGTGACACTGCCACAGCCACCTTCGGGGGGCCTGGAGGAGCATAGTAGGCTCACTGCTGGCTGCTCCACCGCTCCCCAATCTTACTGCCTTCTCGACGGTTGCCACAGCCACGGGTCACCTGGGCTTCAATTGTTCAACAGTTTCCTTTCAGCTGCCTCACCGTTTAAAAACTTCAGGCCCATTCCAGGCAATACATGCGATGAAATTAAAGGTAGGGGGTGTGTAGGGTAAAGACCAATCTCTGATCTGCAAAAACCACTCTCCCTTTCTTGCTGGTGGAAGAACCCCTGATTTATGGGCCTGGCCAAGGGGCTGCTTAGAACAAAAATGTTCCATTCTGACTTCTCCCTCGGCCAAGAGTGGTTTTATAACTTGTCCTGACCAAGAGGATGTAAGCAGAGGGTGTGAAATAAAGCAGAGGATTGTATCTTTCTCAGTTCCTTGCTGTCTGGAATGCAGGCACGATGGCTGGAGCTGCGGCAGCGAGTACAGACCCTGAGGTGACCTCGAGAATGGAAGCCCCGCACCGTAACAAGATGGAAGAAGGCGGGTCATGGGTCTCGTGGCGTGGTGTGCCAGCCCTTCACTTTCACCAAAGAAGAAAACTGTTGATTATAATTGAAGCCACTGGTTTGCTGTGATCCTGGATGCCTATCTTAAGGCCCCTCTCTGGGCCTTAGTTCCCTGATCTAGGAAACTAGCATAATAGTCCCCCCACCCCCACGGCACCCCCACCGGGCTGTTGTGAGTTATTAGTTATTGGTGTACAGGCACTGTACACTGATTCTCTCGCGACGCTCTGTCAGTGACAGCACGTTGACACAGCTGAGCTGGGAGGCAGCAGTATTTACACCATGGAAATGGGCAAGTGCCAGGCTTCCCCGCAGAGCTGCCCGTGAAGCATTTACCACAGTGTGCCGGGGGGTGTCTATAACGTACACAAGCCTGCCCGGCACACGGCACCGGACAGGCAGCAGCGACTGCCGCCTGGTTCCTGCAGGGCCACGAGAGCCGGGCCTGGGAACTGAGGGCGTGTCTTCCCTTCCAGGCCATGGAGAAGCCATGGCGTCCCTGAGCCTCAGAGCCCCTGCCAGCCGGAGGGCAGGGTGGCCCTCGTCTGCACAACAGACCGACTCTTGGTTATCTGCCAGGCACCCGTTTCCGTTTAAAAGCAACCACAGCTCAAGACAGCTTTCTGTTCTCGCTCTGCGTTCCTGGCGATGGAAATCAGTCCCCACTCCCCAGTCCTGTAGCTTTAATCAAGTCCCCTGCCCGCTCTGTGCCTCCATTTCCTTGCCTGAAAATGGGAATGACCGTAGTGTCAGAAAAACTCCTGGTGCACAGAGAGCGCCCTATGAATTTTACTACCACTCACGTAACCTGTCGCTAACACCGGTGTCCCTCCCATCTGCGTGGGCGGCACTACCCACGTCCCACGCCCACACACAGCAACTGCACCAACCAGAGCCTGCGCACAGCGTGTGGACGGCTCGCGCGAGGGGTTCCACCGGGCCCCCTGCACCCTGCAGCACACCTCTGCCCCCGATTTGTGCTCCCACACTCAGCTGCTTCTCCCCAGCTGAGAGGCTGCCGGGCCCCACATACCCTCTGTGTCCCTTCGCCCCAGCGGGAGCTTCAGAAGTCAGTGGCTCGGACAATTGCACTTTCTTTTCTCTTTCCAAAGAGGGATCAGCCTCGGAGGCCTTTTGAAAGAGCTGTGATTACATCTTCATTTGTGGGTAATGGGATTAGCATGGCCCATGGCAGAGCCTCGTGTGCAGTGGGGATGACAGGCTGGTGACCCGTGGGGAAGAACCGCTCCAGGCGGCAGACATGAGGAGGGGGTGGGGCACCCATGCCCTCAGAGGGATGCAGGGATGACAAAACGGAATTAGCTCCACCCCAATGCACCGCAAGTCCAGCCCTGGACTATCTGCCCGTGAAGGCTCTCTGGGCCCAAAGATGTCAGCAACTGACAAAACTTTGCATGTGTTTGTGGGGGTGTGTGTGTTGGGGGCGTCTTCTTCTTCAGATACCCCATTCTCCAAAATGTAGGACCAAAACACAGCAGGAGCAGAGTAGGGGAGCCTGGTGACTTGATCTGTCTGAGCCAAGTACATGTGGTCTTCAACAGACCTACTATGTGCTGTGGTGCTTAGTGGGACACACATCAGAGTGGCCTCCCTTATATGCTGGCTCCTGAGCCAGATGTTGCCTCCAGAGCTCCACATGTGTTATTTCACATGATTCTCCCCATGTTTCAGGGAGGCCAGGACCAGCCATCCCAGGACGATGTCCCCATTTCACATGGCTGGGGACACCAGCTCAGGACTAACTGATGCCCTCTCAACTGACATCAGTGGTCCCAAATCAGAGGCTTTGGAGAGCATTTGTCCATTAAATGCACACTTTATATATTTAACATTTTTCTTGAAATTTCCACTTTATTAAAAAGTTTAATGAATCATTTTACTAACTTTTTATTTTGAAAAGTGTTAAACCTACTAAACAGTTGCATGATGTTAACATTGGCCATATTTGCTTTCTTTCTCGCTCCATAAAATGTTATAATATAGCATATTTCTGTACATGTATTTATAGTATATATGTACTATTTATATACATATTTGCACAGTTATCCTGTATATGATGCATATGTGTGTGTATAGTTTTATGTAAACCATTTATACACATCAATGACACCTGACTTTAAATACTGCGGAATGTGTCACCTAAAATAAGGACCTTCTCTTACATATAAGCACAGTCATGATCACCACACTCGGGAAATGTAACATGGACTCGATTCTATGATCTAATTTACAACCAACATTCAGAGCCCCCCCTAACTAAACTTAGCAGTGTTCTTAAGAGCTTTTCCTTTTTTCCATCCAGCCCACCCTCCAGGATCACTCGCTGAATTTACTTAGCATTTCTCCATGATGCAAGGATGTATTTTACAGAGGGAAGAATTGAAAGCAAATGGCCAGGGACCTGCCCCATTGCGTGGTCACGAAATGCTGCATCAGTGTCCACAGTGAGTCAGCCTTGTGGGCGACACCTCCAGGCACCCTGGCCGGAGCCGTATCAAGTCACAGGGTAGTGTCAAGACAGAGCCTGCCCTTGAGGAGTGTCCTGAGTTCAGTTTCCTCCACCGTCAAAGGAGCACGTCACTCAGTCCCTGCTCCTGCCCCAGGAGGGGGGGTCACATCCCCCAACACTCCCTCCCCTCACCGTCCCAACCCCGATTTTGCTCAAAGGCAAGGATTGATCCAGGCTGCCCAGGCCAGTCCACCAGCCTTTGCTGCACACTCCCTCCTGCGGCCTTCCGCGCAGCGAGGGTTGGCCTTGTGGCCCATCTAGCCAGTGAGGCAGGAAGGGAAGTTTTTGGAGCAGTCTGCCTCTGGACACTTTGTCTCCTTTGCCCATTAAAGGAGAAACCACTCCAGAAAATGCCCCTTCTCCAGCCAACCCTCCCCGCCCCTTTCCTGCCTTGAACCTAGTTGTGACGCCTGGAGCTGCAGCAGCCGTCTGTGACGAGGAAGCAACTACATCAGGACAACAAAACAGCTGTCGGAGGAAGACAGAGCAGGAAGACAGCAGGAGCCCGGCCCTGCAATGCCAACGGTCTCCAGGCCTGAGTTCCCCCTCCCACGGCTCCTGGTGGGAGAGAAGTGCATGTCTTTGTTTCTCAAGCATCTATCCAAGGCATTCCTAATTGATACTTTCAGAGGCTTCTAAGAAACTTCCAGACTTAGTGGAAAGTATAAGGTCCACGGGACCAGACAAAACCAAATCTAAACATCAGAGGCAAACTCTCATTAGGTCTATGAGCATGGGTACCTTATTTAACCTCTCTGAGTCCAAATAGCTCTGACAGAACATGGACGGAAGGAAACTCCAGGAATCCTGTAAGGCGGGGGAAATGCACTTATATACCTATATTTATTTGCTCCCCCATCCAACAAACATTCGTTGAGCACCTGCTCTATACCACTCATCTAATAACTACTTAGTGAGTACCTACAATGCTCCCAGCACTATTGTAAGCCCTGCAGGTATCTCCGTGAAAACGTGCCCTTGCTCTCATAAACTTACAACCTGCGTTTGCCTTCTGCTTCGATTGCATGCCAGCCGCCTTGCTCAGCAGCTGGGCTTCTCTCCCCGTTCACGGATGAGGAAACTGAGGCTCCGGCAGCCGCCCAGGTTGACAGCAGCTGCCAAAGGCTCTGCAGGGAACACCATACCTCTCCCAATGTTTCGGGGAATGTGTTTTTAATTCTGATCCCATTTTATCAGATACACGATATGGATTATCTGGAGAATGGACCGGCTCTGTGGTGCATCAGGAGCGCATAAGCTTGCCTTTCAAGTCACAGGGGAGGGGCGTCCCCACTGGGAGAGCCCGGCCCAGCTGGCCCAGGGCAGGCTCTCCTGTCGATTCCACCCTCCTTGTCTAGTTATGCAACAGCCCTAGCAACCCAAGGGCACCCAAGTGTCTCCCTCCTCTCGGGGGGGAACAGGAAGGGACTTCACTTTCCAGAACTTCTAGAAGATGTGAGATGCTGTCATTACCTGAGCTGGGGGCCTAGGGCAGGCGCACGGAGAAAGGAAGCTCGTGTTTGAGAGGAAAAGCTAAGCCTGTTTAAAACCAAAGTGCAAGGAGGCTGTCACATCACCCCTTGGGATCTGCTTCATCACAGCCTCCAGGTGCTGGCATCACACAAGTGGGCCACGGGCAGGTGCAGGTCCCCGAAGCAAGAGCAGGGTCAAGGCGCAGGCCCGGACGTGAGGGTTCTCAGAGTAACCTGGAAGCACCAGCTAAACCCCTTCTTCTGTCCAGGCCTCAGGGCCCCCAGCTGTGAAACGAAGGCAGTTGGACTTCTAGATTCAGTCTTCTCTCTACCTGAACACCCTGCCCAGCGCTAAGATGGCTGGACTTTTTCCCAGTCCCTAAAAAGCAAAAATTCACAGTCTAGCTTAAGACACCTTTGTCTTACTCATTTGCAAAGAGTGAGTGACTGGACAACTTGACAAGTCATTAGGAATCAACCTTGTCAAGTCACATTGACCTGGCCTTTCATCACCCCATTTCGCAGATGAGCAAACTGAGGCACAGGGAAGCTAAGGGCCTCCGTCTGTGCTCCTAACCACCACTCTGGGGCTCCTTCCAGTTTGGCACCTGCTGAGTGCTAGACCTAAGGCCAAGATCTCACACTAGGTATTTCTCACTGACCCTTCGCCCCCCTCCCACCCCTGGCCCAGACAGGAAGAGAGCAACCATGCTTACCAGGCTCCCCTGGGAGGCTGAGCTTGAAGGGGTCTCCCTGTAAGGTTTGTGCAAAGGTTTCTAATGAAGGGTCGTTGAGCAGGTCGATTTGGGCCAGAATCCCTGCTCTTCCACCAGCTCCGTGACCACCGGGAAGTTACCAGGTCTCTCCGATCCTGAGAGCACCCACCCTGGCATTTCTCTCACAGAGCTAGCTGTACGTGGTGGGGTTCTTAGGCCTTTGCTTCCAGGCGTGGAAGGAAAACTCGGGGAGCGATTATCTCCAGGGGGGCTGTCCTGCTGGGGGTGAGGACATCCTCACACCTGCCTGCACCTGTGAGGCGAGTGGCGCTAGGCCACTGCGTGTAGGGACGTGAGGGGGGTCTTCTCCATCCTGGGCCAGCACTGGCCCTCTCACCACCCTCCTGTGCGTCTGGAGTGTCCAGCACCCCCTGCCACAACCCCCACGTGCTGACATTGAAAACAGAGTGGCTGATAAGAAGCTCCATGCCCGCCCGCTCACTGTGTACCCACGGTGTACACACGCTCAGGGTTAGGCGTGTGCTTCAGGGGGACCGCCTCTCCCAGCATCCCTTGCAGCTCGGGCCAACTGACTGTGCAAAGGTCCTGCGCGCCATAGAACCCCTCCAGGCAACCCTCCACTCTTCCTCCCCCCATCGTCTGGCCATAGGCAGAGGGTCCGGCAATGAATCCAGAAGCTGGAGGAAGGAAGGAACCCCGAGATGGAAGGCGCATGGTATCGGAGTCACACCCAGAGGACGGCTGTGGGAGGCGCCCGCACGGGGCTGTCATCTGGCCAAGGGACGGTGTGTTGGCCTGGAAGTGCGCGGTTGTTGGACTCAGCATTACTCTGCCGCCCTGGGGGGAGGGTTTTGAAGAGAAAGCGCCTCCTAGAATCAGAAGCCCCCAGGGCTGGACAGGACTTGGAGCGTCACAGAGACAAAGTGCTCACCCAGGGCTGGGACCCCGTCCACAATGTCGCCCACAGTTCTCCCGACCAGACCCTGGAGCCACCGTGCCGGGAGCTCACCCCCTGGACGCACTCCTGTCCTGGCCCCCTCGGGGTGAGGTGGCTTCTCCTTCCACGAGGCGGGAGGAGGATTCCAGGTCCTTCTGGGGGACAGTTCTTCACACTCAGTTGATGAGCGCTGAGGCCTCTGACCGGCCAGGTTGTCTCCAGGACAAGCCCTGCCGTCCACCCCGTCCGTCCACGCCACCTGCCCGTCCTTACCATTCCCAGGGGACAGGAGAGGTCGTGCCTTCCAGCAGCACCTTGGCCTTGGTGCTGGTGGGAGACCCCCATAGGAGCGTTCCCCACACTGACACCCTGCAGCACCTGCCGTCCTAGACCTCATTTCCTCCCGCCACAGCCCTTTGGGAGGTGCATTGCTTTACAATTGGCCCAGAGGATTATAGTTAGGAACGGGGGCGCAGGGCTCGAATCCAGGGGTGTCACATGCAGAAGCCCAGGTAGCCGCTCCCGGGGGCTAAAGAGCCCTGCGCCCAGAGAGCTGCAAATGAAGGGCCCGGTGATCAAGGCCAGCCTGGAAGTGGTATCATGGGCCCTGGGCTCAGCTGCCCTGGCCCACGTTCTGTCCACTGCGGTTGCCCAGGCCAGTCCCTGGAGGGCTCAGCTCCTCCCTGGGCACCCGGGAGGGCCGTGGGTTGCGGGAGGATCGGCCGAGGTCTGCGCTGCGTCCAGATCGGTTATGGGAAGCCGGAGTCTGGCAGGGCCAATTGCCGCGCAGACCTCTGCTGACTGGGAAGTTGCTAACATATGTCCTTAATCCTACCTGCCAGCCACCGCCCGGTGCTAGGACGCCGGAGCTGCTTCGCGGGCGGCTGCGTATGGACCCAGCCTCCGGGCTGCGCGTACCTACTGTGTACCAGGGGCTCACACACCTCGTTCTATTTCACTCTTACACTAGGCCAAAGGGGTCGGCCATGGCGCACCCACTTTCTAGATAAGGAAACTGAGGCTCAGAGAAGCGAACTCACTTGTGTACGTGGCGGGGTGTGGGAGAGAGATGAGATTTGCTACACTAGGGTAGACCTGGTACATGGTGTCTCCCCTCCCTCCTAACAGTCCACCTACCACGTGGCACCACATGGACGGTGGGACCGATGGCCATGGCCCCACAGGATCATGAGCCTCATGAAGGCAAGGACTGACCTGATGAACCCATCTGCCCTAGGCTGTCACGCAGGGAGGCCTCAGGAAATGGTGAGTGAATGGGACTCCAGGGCTCAGCTGTGGAGAGGGCGAGGCGGGGAGAAGGCCTGGGAAGCACAGGACGAGAGGCACAGGAAGAGCAAAGCGGCAAAAGATACAGGGAGAGAAAGTCAACAAGAAGGCAGGTCTGAAGAGGAAACGGGTTGCAATAAAAGCAAGAGTGATAAGAGAAACAAAGGGGAAAGTCCTTGGCAAAGGGAAGAGCTCTGCCTCGAGAATAGATAATGCTTTCCAGAAAAGCGGGGCGCCATCTTTGGAGGTTGTGAGCTCACTGTCCCTGGAAGTATGCAAGCTGGGCTGCATGCACCTGTGACTAGGAAGTCCTAGGGATGATTTGTGCAGCCTGGACTGTATGGACTTCTTCTGCCTCCAGGAGGTGGAAGTTCTGATAATCACATGGATTCTCTTTTCACATCTTCTGTGGCATTTTGAATAGAGGCAGAAGGACCCAGAATTGTAAGATCAAAGCTGCTCTTCTGCTCCTGTAGAGGCTCTGTCCTTGAACCTGAACTCCCAAAGGCAGCTGGGCTGGCTGGGATCTTGATCTTGTACAGCACCAGTAGAGGATGCGATTGGAATCCCTGCCCCCACACTCTTGGCTGACTGTGGCCTGACCTCCCTTCAAAGGCTGAGCTCAACCCTGGGCAGTCCCTCCCTCGCTGACCCCCATGGTCAGGCCCTGGACGGAGGCGAATTCTAGGAAGGGCTGTCACCTCAGGCTCCCTTCTCTAGCCCATGTCCAGGTCCAGTTATCTGCAGCTGAGGACATCCTCCAAGGGCTGGCAGCCACGATCGGCCTTCCAGCAGCATCACCGTGTCTGCCACGCTGGCGATGTTCTTGATCTGCGACCTCACCCAAATTCTCCACCCTCTCTGGGCCTCAGTTTTCTCAGCTGCGAAGTGGCAGGAGCAGCAGTTCTCAAAACATTTTGGTCTCGGGGTCCCTTTACCCTCTTCATGCTATTGAGGACCCCCAAAGAGCATTTGTTTGTGTAAGTTGTACCCACTAACATTTAGAAATTACAACGGAAAACTTTTAGGGAATTTATTAATTCTTTTAAAAGTAATAACAAATCTCTGGCATGTTAACATAAAAAAAAACATGTTTTTGATTTCAAAAAAAAAAAAAATTAGTGAAAAGATTGGCATTCCGTTCTATTTCTGCAGATCTCTTTACCGTCTGCTTTCAATCTGTTGCAATAGGTTGTTTAGTTGCAGAAAAATCTGGCCTCACAAATATGTAGTTAGAAAAGGGAGGAGTATTTTAATGGGTTTTTCAGATAATCTCTTGAAACTACAGAAAACTTGACAAGTGGTAGTATTTTAACAGTTGTGACCTGGCATCTGAAAACACAGCCATGAACGCTGTGTTCTTTGTTATATTAAAATCCAGTTTCCTTGGCGCACCCAACGGACCTTTGACCTGCATGGGATTTTGAAACATCATGTTTTCGTCATTTGTCAAAGGCTGGCTTGCTGACCTAGGAGATCCTCCAAATGTTGACACTTTTAATTATACGGCATCCCAAAATCATTTTCGTTCATTTCACCACCAATCTCATTTATACTACCACTCAAAACGTCCACCTCTTGGGGAGCGGGCACAGAGAGAAAGCCCCAGGAGGACAGCAAGAAGGCCGCCGTCTGCAAGGCAGGAAGTGAGCTCTCACCAGAAACCGAATGTTCTGGCCCCTTGTTTTCTAGGATGCAGAACCATGAGAAAGTATGCGTCTGTTGCTCCAGCCCTCCTGTGTGTGGCATTTTGTTATGGTGTCCCCAGCAAACTGATACACCCTCTCCAGATCCCTCCTCTCCCAAGACCCTTGTTTGGCTGGTTGGTATGGTGGAAGGTCCTTAGCTGGAAAGAGCCAGGCGTGAGCAGGTAATATTAGCGTTTGACACCATTCCCAGGCAGCCCGGAGCAAAGCTCCCAGCCCCAAGGATCATGCCTTGAGGAGATTTCTGATGAGAACTTTCCAAAATGCCAGTGGAAAATGCTGATGCTGGATATCTGAGAACCAAATTGGGAGGAAAACAATTTTCTAGTTGATTTTCTAAAACAACAAACAGCGGAAAGAATGCCAGGGTGGTAGTTCTAATGACCACAACCCAGAGAAAATCAGCTTTAAGCCCTAAAGCCATTAAGCAGACTCACCAAGGCAAATCTGTTACATGGAGGACAGCAGCAGTCTACCTGATGACCATGGTGAGGGGATAGTGACAGTGACAGTGATGGCGATGATGGTGATGATGGTGATGATGGTGGTGATGGTGGTGGTGGTGGTGGTGATGGTGATAATGATGGTGGTGATGATGCTGCTGATGCTGATGATGGTGATGGTGGTGATGGTGGTGATGGTGATACTGATGGTGATGATGGTGATGTTGGTGATGATGATGATATTGGCAGTGATGATGATGATGGTGGTGAGGCTGATGCTGATGATGGTGATGATGGGGGTGATACTGATGCTGATGATGGTGATGATAATGGTGATGCTGATGCTGATGATGGTGATGATGGTGGTGATGGTGATGCTGATGATGGTGATGATGGTGGTGATGGTGGTGATGGTAACGCTGATGATAGTAAAGACAGTGGTGATGGTGGTGGTGATACTGATGCTGATGATGGTGATGATGATGGTGATGGTGGTGATGGTGGTGATGGTGATGATGGTGATACTGATGCTGATGATAGTGATGATGGTGGTGATGCTGATGCTGATGATGGTGATGATGGTGGTGATGGTGATGATGATGGTGATGATGGTGGTGATGGTGATGCTGATGATGGTGATGATGGTGGTGATACTGATGCTGATGATGGTGATGATGATGGTGATGCTGATGCTGATGATGGTGATGATGGTGGTGATGGTGGTGATGGCGATGATGATGGTGATACTGATGCTGATGATGGTGATGATGATGGTGATGCTGATGCTGATGATGGTGATGATGGTGGTGATACTGATGCTGATGATGGTGATGATGGTGGTGATGCTGATGCTGATGATGGTGATGATGGTGGTGATGGTGGTGATGGTAACGCTGATGATAGTAAAGATAGTGGTGATGGGGGTGGTGGGGTAGTGATGACAGTAATGCTATGATAATGAAGATCCTGATATCGTGATGCTAGTGATGATGTCGATGACAATGGCAGTGACAGTGACGATAATAACGATGAAGGTCATTGTGATGGCGATGATGAAGATGCTGATGCTAATTGTGACGATAGTGGCAAAGCTGCAGTGATGATGGTGGTGGCAGTGATAATAATGATAATAAGGGCTTACAGCTCCTTTTCTGCAGATGTGCTCACTCAGCGCCAACGAATGGTTCTTTCTACTCTTGCGCTACATGAATTTTACTTCACTAAAAATAAAAACATGTTTTTTCAACTTACTGATTTAGTTTCAAAACCTTCACTGAGGCGTAGTTGGCATACGAAAACACATTGTTTCCGTCTAATTATGCTCACACTCGGGTACCCGCTGAGGGTGAGAGGAAGTGAGGCCATAGCACTTCCTGCAGGGCAGACTGTTGGACGCCCTTTGTAGCAGCCCCACCAGGAAGCTGTCACTGTCCGTGCTGGTTGAAAGATGGAGAAACTGAGGCCTGGAGGCTAGAGTAGAGGGCCTGCGTGTACAAGGAGGGGTGGGGCTGGGGTTGGACCCCAGGCAGTTCAGCCCACAGCCCCTGCCCTACAGCATGGGGGGCAGCCCCCAGGGTGCAGTCTGGCTTTGAATCAGCACCCTGACTTCGGGAAAGGCCCAGAAGCTCCCTGGGCCTGGATGTCACACCTGCTGAGCTGGGGCGACTGCCTGACGCTGCAGGTAGCAGTGAGGACAAGCTCCTACAGAAGACAGCTGGTTGCACCACGACCCTCCTCACAGGTGCCTCTGTCCCACCCCCCGGGCTCTCTAGACACGCACTTGAACCAGAGGACAGGCCTCCCGTTGGGTTTGCTGAGGGCCCTGCGACTACCCCACAGGGCCCCTGCTGCATGGAGGGCCGCCTGCAGATTCCAGGGAGGATTCTGGGGGCCCCGGGTGGGGGATGGACAAACAGGCCAAGTGCCAAGGGGGACGAAGCCGGAGTCCTAGGATAATGGTGGGGGAGGGGAGAGTGGCGAGCATCCCCTGATGGACGGGACTCCAAGAGGGGTCCGCACTGGCCACTTCCACCCCAGCGTCTCTCCGAAAACTTTCATGAACTTGTATTTTGGACAGAGAGCATCTCTGGGGCTGGTGGGGATGGGTTCACTGGGGCTTGGGGTCGTACCTCTAGCTGGAAGCCAGTGTGGTCCCTGGGGTACTGGGTCTTCTTTAAAACTAAAATTTGCTTTCCCATCTTGCGGGTGCCTCACAGCAAGGTGAGATCGCTGCCCAGAATCCAAAGGTTCCTTTCAGCCAACACCATGTTGCCCCGCCATCCCCAAATTGTCTTACTTCAATAAAATTTCATAGTCTCTCCCTTCGGCCTTCAAAAGGTGAGCTCCAAAAGGATTAAAGCCTTAGATACAAACGTTAGAATCAGAGAAAGTGGAGGTCATCTCTGTTTCTCAGGAAAGAATGATTCTACTCTTCAAGTCCCTGAAAGGGCAGGACTGGTGGGAGCGGAAGGAAGGGCGTGACTGCTCCTGAAGGAAGGGTGACGGTCTGCGAGGGACAGACACCTCACTGGCGCATCAGTGGCTGTGAGGACTGGACAGCAGGGCGGTAATGGCTTAGAACGCACAGCAACTGTCACAACAGAAGATCTGATAGAAAAATACACAGAGGTGGCCCCCCAAAAGGGGCCACCAAGAGATGTTCAAACTCATCGGTGACAAGAGACTCGGTGACTTTACATGGGAGGCACAGCTGTAGCTCTTTGTGAGAAAGGTGAAGTCCCCTAAGTTGGCTGGAATGTCTTGGAGAGCCGGGGCAGGGTAAGGGGTCCTGGACACTCCACTCTGGGTAGGAAGTATGCGTAAGAGGCAGCTGCGTAAGACACAGGTCCCTAGTGGGGCAGGGCACAGATGCCTAAGTGACATTGGTCATAGGAACAGGGGACTGGGAACAACCTGGAGCTCACCCCTCACTGGGAAACATGGAGCTGCCAAGGTAGGGGCTCCAGGTGTTTCATGCCACAGTATGCAAGGGGACAGAGGTGACTCTCTGAGGGCCTAGGGCAGGACTGCATTTCCCGTTCCAGCCCCTGTTTTTGCCACCTTTTAGCTGTGTGTGAAGTTGGGCGAGTGACACCCGCAAGCTTCTGGGCAAACAGCAACCCCCTCCTCTGGTGGCCGGGAGCAGATGGACCCTCAGTGCCTGGCGCGTAGTAGGTGCTCACGAGGCAGTCGCCTCAGCTCTTGCGAACAGGGCGTCCGCCAGGCAAGGCTCACTCACGGGACAGCACTTGCCCTTGTTCCTGGGGATCCCCGCCACCCAGGGTTGAGAACGCACCGAGTTCTTGCCTTATTTGCACTCCTGCAGTTGCCCCCGGTCCCCGGGCCGCCCTCCCCCCTCTGTCCTGCCACAGGAAATGCAGCAGGGCTGCTCCTGAGGCCAGAGTGGCCCTGGCAGCCTGCTGCCGCGGCTCCTTCCTGCCCACCCCCACCCCCGCTGCTGGGCCCTGATTAGCCTGGGTATTGGATGACCCCTGCTCTTCTTCCCTGCCCCGCAAGGGTTAATCAGCCTTCCTGCTGGGCGGCTGGAAGGAGGCAGCGGGCGGCCCGGCGGCAGGAGGCTTTCATTACTTTGATGGGATACATGTGCTGGGCTTTATCTCCGGCCCTTTCTCCGTAATTCAGCGCTTGGACGTCTCAGCTGTCGGCCGATCTGCAGACAATTGCTCGGGGTAATACTATCCGGAAAAAGCTGATAAAACGCAGATGTGACGAGGCCTCTGAAATTTGCGGTTTGCTAAGTGGTTTGCTGCGATGCTCGCCCGTGGCCAGGGTGCTTCCCTCCGAGGCTGGGAAAGAGCGGAGGGGGGTGGAAGTAGCCTTTTTTTTTTCTTTTTTCTTTTTTTAAGTGGAAGGTTGAATGGAGGAAGTGACTGTAGAACTTCTTTGTAGAATTAGGAAGATGGACAAATAGAAAGTGGAGGGTGGCGTGACCCTCCTGTAAGACCGGCCAGCTCACCTCTCGTCCTGTCGTCCTGACCAGCCTCCGAGGGCAACTCCGGGAGTGGGGTGTCCGGGGTCCTCTGTGCGTCACAGTGATGGTGACAGTGGAGCACTGGCTCCTGCGAGGGAGCCCGTGGGACCTTGGGCAAGAAGACGTTTGACCTCCCTCTTGCTCAGCTGACTCCACTGGTAGACCCAGGGGCTAGGAACCGAGGCCGGTTCCCCCAGGTGACGCTCCTGACTGAACATCAGGTGCTCAGGGAACAACGCGCAGTTTCCTCTTCCTTCCATTCACTCAGGTTCCTAGGTGACCCCAGAGAGTCAAAGTGCCATGATGTTGATGTGAAGACGCTGGATCCTAGTTGGGTGGGAAGGGAGGGGCCGGTGGTCAGTCCCCCAAATCAGGGCCTTCCAGGCCAGAGCCATCAGCCCGGACCCCTTGGTTGAAGCAATAGTCACAGGGCTTTCCTGGGCCAAAGGGAGGGGTAGAGCAGGCCCCACAACCCACACTTGAACCCAGGTGCCAGGTTCCCATTCAGGAGGCCAAGCTGCATTTCCTCTCATGGTCCCAGGGACGCTAATGTCCCTGGAGGCCACCCTGTGACCAGCTGCAAGAGTAGGGAAGATGCCGAGTCACCCGGCTGGAGAGACGTATCGGGCACACCCAGCCCTTCCCCTCTCAGCCTCCGGAACGCCTGCTGACCAGAGAGGGCAGGCTGTGTGGCTCGTGTCGCACAGCACGCCAGGAGCAGAGCCAGGCCAGGGCTGGGGGCGGCAGCATGCTTCCTTCTGCCTGCCCAGACCTCCTGGGTGACAAAGGGCAAAGTACATGACGTGCGGTCCTAGAGGCCATGGAAGGTGGGTCTTAAAACAGCCAAGATGCCTGACTCCGTAGCGAAAGCGCCGGTGTGGGGGAACATGCAGGTGCGTCAATAATCCTGAAGCAGAGCCCGTGGAAATGTGGCCACTGCTTGGGGTGCCAGCAGTGTTACGTTTCGGTTTAGGAAAGAAGAGGTTCTTTTCCTGCCTCAGGCTCCTCTTCTTTACCGGCAACGCTACTTTGGATGTTAATCTCACCCAATTCCAGATGAGAAACACCGAGGCCCGGAAGGTGGGAGCAGAGCCAGGACTCAGTGTGCGTTTAGGGGCGTCCGGCTCCACAGCCCGCACACGTGGGTCTGCCCCACGCAGCCTCTGCCCAGACCAGCGCCACCCTGGGTGGGTGGGCAGACACTCCCGCCAACCCCACCACGCCGGGCCGGCCTGAGTTTTCCCCGGAAAAGTTCCCGGTGCCCTGAGAAGGGCCACTTGCAGTTCCCGCCTTTCAGGGTAAGAGGGCGTCTCTTCCCCTGCGGGGTGTGGGCAGAGCTGGTAACAATTTTCCCACAATGTGTAAATTAGTCAATCTCCGAGTCTGTAAACGGGGCCCTTTGAAGGGACCTTAATGAGGGACTCCATTAGGGCGCAGTGGCGGCTGCCTCCAGCAGTACTGGGCCGAGTGCCTTTTGATGTCTCGGGGCCGCTGGGTTGGAGGCTCAACTTATCTCGATGCCCCGGCTGGCTTAGGGGGAAGAAAAAAAAAAAAAAAAAAAAGGCAACAAGCCCCCTTAGAGAAGTTGAAAAATTTTTAATGAAAAAAGTTAGCCCTGGCCTGACTGATGTTGGCACTTCAAAGCCAGTGCACACTAAATTGCTGTAGACTGCTTAATTCAAAAGTGCTCCCTGGCGGTGATAGCCCAGGGTGACAAACTACAATTGGCAACAGGAGACCGAGGAGATCAAAGGCTGGCTATTGTAATGGTTTTGTCCCGTGAAGAATTGCTTATTGTCCAGAGGTTTTGAGCCTTTTTTTTCCCCCCTCTTTTCTTTTCTCTCCCGCGCTCTCTCTCTCTCTCTCTCTTTATTTTTTCTTGGCTCCAGCGCCATCTCAGGGCCCATGTACATAAATACTGGTAATTACCTCCTTCTGATAATATGGGCAGAGGCTTCAGCTGCCTTTCTCGGGGGTCCTCGTCCTCCCTCTGTTGGGCTGGGAAAACGGTTTCTGTGTTTTTTTTAGGACGGAGCCCCCCAGGCACCCAGAGGGTAAATGAGAGCTGGGACCTGCCCACCGTGGGGTAGAACTATTTTAGGATGATTTCAGATTAAACTGCTGCCTGACAGAGCCCTGGAGGGGCGCTGGGGTATCGTGGCCCTCAGCTGTCAGGTCCTGGCTCCCCGTTGGCCTCTCCCTAGCTTCTCCTGCCCTCAGTTTCCCCAACTGCCAATGAGGGGCTCATTGACTCCCACACAAGTCCGTCCTACACTCAGACGAGGAGAACTGGCCTTGCAGGGCTGTGGAGGGGACTGAGAGAAAGTGAATTCCTCCTGCTCCTCCTCCCTGTCTTGTTTGGGGGTCTGTTTTCAGGGCCCCTCAGTTTCCCATTCTCCTTAGACCGCAGTCATTGCCCAAGAACACAGAACCTAGAACGAGATGTTCAGTTGTTTCAAAACTTCTTCCTGGAGGGAGGAGACCCGTGAAGGGAAAGTGTCTCCAGGCCTGGGTTCGGGTTCTTATCTTCTCGCAAGTATGTTTCAACCAGGGCCCTGCTGCCGCCACCCTCCCAAGCTCAGGGAATAATCCCCTCTGCCCTGCTAGGTTCTTCCTGCCCTGACCCCAGGCTCAGTCAGGAAAAGGCTGCAACAGCAGTGCATAAAGGGCCAGAAGGCCTCGCACGGCGGGTCTGGGTCATTTTCTGAAATAAGCCGGAGGGACTGCGGCTGTGCGGAGCTGAGGCAAAGCCTGGGATGACTGGGCACCATCAGGACGCAAGGAGGCCCCGGCTCCTTCATACGGACGTCCGTCCGTATCACTTACTGGTCTTGAATTAATTAAGCAGAGCGGGATGGGGACAATTAGAGAAACCTTAGGCTGATGACATCTCCTTGTGATGGAATTTGCTTCTGCATCCACTTGGGGCGCCCCCCCCCCAACACACACCCAGTTGTTGGCAGGTTTGCTGTTTCCCCACGCAAAGCTCCTCCGACGGGGGGACTGGGGCAGCCGGCTACCGTCACTGGGGGCTCCCGGGAGGGACGGGTGAGGGTGGGGTCGACGCGTCCATCGACGCAGACTGCTCGCCTTGCGTTTCTGCTTTCTTTCTCCTTCAACAAACTTCTCCGGCCCTTCGTCCTCCCACCCAGCTGCTGCTGCTTCTGTCCTTGGTTTTTCAATCCCGTTGGCACCGAGCATTCTGAATCCCCCAACGTGTCAAGCAGGCGTTCAAGGGGGCACTATGCTGAAGCCAGCACCTTAAGGGGTTGCGGGCGGGTCGGCTTTCCCAGGGCAGCGTCCAGATGCCTGCCGACCGTGCGAGGCCCACAGCCGCTCCGCCCTGCTACTCTGGACGGGGCTCCGACCCGCCTGTGCGCCCTAATCACACGCAAGTATGCGTAAACCCAGCTGAGCAATTATGAATAATTAAATCAATTAGAGACAGTCTAGCATCGGTGATTAGGGCCGCTGGGGTGTGGGCCCCCCGTCATATTTTAACAGTAAATGCGGGAGCCCCGGAGAGGGCTGGCGGAGAGGGGGAACAAAGGCACGTCCAAATGCCTAGCCCTGTTGCTTGGTGACCCTCCTCCGCGGCCCCGGCGGCCTTCCCAAGGAAAACAATGGCAATGAAATACCAATAAAATATTGGGGGGGCCAAATATACAGCTTCAAAATGAGTTAATTAAAATCGGATAAAACACGAGTCTCCGAAAGTATGCTAAGCGAATTTAGTGCTTAAAATCTGACCGAGGAAGAAGGGTTTCCAAGCATGAAGCAAAACTTTTTAAAGTGGCGGAGCTGGACCCCTGGGGTGTTTGCTTCCAACACCCACCTCCCTGAGCCGGCTGTGGAGGGGTGGGGCAGACTGCAGAGAGCGCCGGGGGCCATCCGCGGTTCCACCGGCTGGCCGGGGCCCTCTTCTGAGGCTGCTGGGGGCCTGGGGGCCTCGGATGGGCACAGCCGACAAGGTGGGCAGGTTTCCCAGGAAGCTGCTAAAGGCATTAGCAGAACCACATCTTGAGTTGCTTTAAACCTGCTGAGAACCAGGTAACCAGCCAGGGACTGGGAGAATCAGCTCTGCTGTGACTCAGGTGCCAGCAAGGGACCATCGGGAAGCCAGCCTGGAATGGATGTTCCTCCACTTCTCCTTGGGACGGTGCAGCTTACACAGGCTGCCAAGCTGGTCTGAGATCCACGACCGAGGGGCCAGCTGTCCCAGGGTCTGGATGCCGTCGGGGCCTCACCGGTTGGTGTGATGGGTCTGATGAAATGAACAGAAGCATCGGCCCTCTTCTGTCTTCAAGTCTGAATCCAAGGTTTCTCCGGGGCTTGCTTTTCCATCCAGCAGAGAGAGTTGAACGGAGCCCTTCCATCGACCAGGGACAAAGGTGGCTTCTGAGTGACGAGTGGTCCAGGCAGCTGCCCAGGCCACACGAGTTACACAGGGGATTAGGAGCTGCATCACGCTAGGCTCACGCTGGCTAGGGCTCTGCCTTCCACGCAATGCTGCCAGGGTCCCGGGGGCCTTTCTCCCTGGTCGTTCAGCTCTCTGCCGAGCCCCAGGACAGATGTTAGCTCCCGGTGCTGCACAGGCCGCTTCTGATGCCCCGAGAGGATAGGGACCCACTCCTAGCCCCACCTAACCAGGGGCCTGGCCAAGGTTCGATCCTGTGTTCCGGGCCCAAGCAGGCATGGAGCTCCACCTTCCGCTGCTTCCGAGAGCTGGCTCGATGCACGCCGCACGCACTATCAGTCAGGGAGTGAAAACAAACCCCAAGGATGTGCTCCCCAACATGAATGAATGGGGGGGTCCTTGTTTGTAACTTTGAAGTGTTGCATTGAGGATTAGCCACCACACCCCTCTGCAGACCCGATTTTCCCCAAATGCCTGGAGACCTGGCCACACTCACCATCATGAACCCTCACCCGGCACTGGCCCCCCACACCCACCTTCAGCTCATGCAGGTAGCTGAGCTTTTGCCCTGAGGGCCTCAAAAAGGACCCCACAGTACCTCTGAGAGTCTTGAAGGGACATCTTGGGATTGAAGCCTCTTTCTCCAGGTTCTGTTGAAGCTCCTACTCCCCACACCCCAGGCATCTCCATGCCCACAGCAGGGAGGGTTCAGGCTCATCTCCCCAATGTTGCCATTGAAGTCCCGGTTCTCAGGGGGCCCACACGGAGGCCATAATCAGGTCTAGAGTTGGGGGAACAGCATCCTTGGTCCCCTCCATGAGTGACACTGTTAGGGGCCCCCCTGCAGGGCTGCTCTGGGACCCATGGGCCCACAGGAAGCAATGCCATTTTCCTTTCTAGAAGCCATGTTCTCTCCAGAACCCCGTGTGGGTTCGTCCAGGGGATGGATGTGAATAAGACCATTATTTCAGTCCCAAACCCTGAGTCGCTTTCTTTCCGAGACCTGGGGGTGCTCTTCCAACAGCCATACGTGCATGAGCAAGTAACGGACCCTTCCTTAGCTGTAGGCTCCGCAGCTGCCCAGACACCCACCCTGGTCCCGTCCTCAGCCATGAGCCCGATGCGCCCGAGGAGGGGTGCCCACCAGCAGGGAACACCTCGTGGGCCGCACTGAGATGCCCTCGGCCGACGCAGACCTCCTCATTCAAGGGAAGCATGAGATAAAAATACCCTCAATAGTGCCAAGAAGAGCAAGATCTGAGGACTGGCGGCTTGAAGTTAGGTGCAGGATGGGCACCTGGCACCACCCAGTTGCACCTTTGGTGGATAAAGAGTAAGATGGAAGCACCGTTTGGGTGGTTACAGGGCCTTGTGGGAGCCCAGGCTGAGCACAGTCAGGCCTGGGGCAGCCAGACGCTTGGTCTCCCCGCACTGTCACAGCCCCCAGCGTGTGACAGGGGCAGGGAGGAGACCAGAGCAGGCAAACTTCCCTGGGTGGCCTCTGCCCCCTGAGGCGGAACGCTTCTCCCGCTGCAGGTGACAGTGGGTGACCCTCTGCCAGGGCAGTGCAATCCCTCCTCGTCCTGCTCACTTCCTCATGGCCAGCAGCCTTGTTATCCACTCCCCCACGGATAGTGTGGGAGGGCTGGGGCATGACAACGGGCCTAGGGTGGAGCGGGACCAAAACCCCAAATCTTTTCTCCTTGTAGTTTTGTCTGGGGCTGACCCTGCACTGACCCTCGCACCCTGTGTCCACCCAAGCTATGGCCCCTTACGAGCCATCTCTGTCCCTGACCGGGGACAACCAGCCCGGCTGATAGCAACCAGCCATGAATCAAGCCCTGCCTTAAGGGCTTGTTGGCCAGTTGGGTCGCTGTTCTCAGCCTCAGCATTCTCATCTGTGAAATGGGCCCAACCCTAACGCAGGCCTGGCTGTCTGGCAAGAACGTGGGGGAGGGAAGAAAGAAAATAATGGGTGGAAAGTGATCTGCAAACTGTCAAGAGGACGTACATTAAAGGTATCACTTTTATTTTAATCTGTAGGCTCAGAGCATTTAGGGCAACCTGTCTTTCTTTGGTTCACCTGGTGTGATAGGGACGCCTGAGCCAATCCCAAGTCCATGTTCCTCCAACTGGACTTCTCAGGGTTGGGGGGCAGGCCAGGGTACCCCTCCAGGACATCCCTGGGTGGTGGCCAAGGGGGAGGGCTCAGATCGCAGAGCTTGGGGTCTCCCAGCCCTGCTCTGCTCCTCCTTGCTTTATACAGTGTCAGATCGCTGTTCAGGAGGTTGCTATCTGTGGCAGAGGTCCGCAAATCACAAGCAACACCACACACAACGCTCCTGGTGGATTTGTGGGGGAGACAGACCCTCGTAAGTGACCTCAGGCAGGGCACCAGAGGAAGAAGCCATGCTCTTTGCTGAATAAAGGGGAAAAATCAAACAAACAAAGCGCATTTTCCCAAGCTGCGATGATGCCACACCGGCTGCTGAGCGTCCCCGGGTGCAGGCCTTCCTTGCACCTGAGTTGCTCCAATGTCTCTGCACCCTCAGCTCTCCTGTCTCCGGCCCTACTGGGTGACCTTGATCGAGTCGTTCCTCTCTCTGGGCCTCAGTCTCCCCACTTGTGTCATGAGGGGGTGAAGCACCCTGTCCAGCTTGGCCACCCTAACCCTAAAGTGGCCAGGGCCCTCTTCCCGCCACCCCCCTTGTCAGTCTGAGCCCTGCCTCTGTCTCCAGGGACCTCAGCACCCCCACCTCCGGCCAAAGCCCCTGCAAATCCAGACTTCCCCTCCTCCCCGACTATGTCCCCACGAGGCGATCACAGCAATGTGGACAGAAAGCAACCATGTTTTAATTTACTTGATTAAATCGCCATGTGGACAGAGGCTCACGAAGGAATCTGCTCTACAGAACTTTTCGTTTAATAGAATTAGTTGAAACCAGATCAGCCGAGCCCCGTTCCTGCAGGCCATCTGCCCAGACGGGAACGGCTGCCCTAAACAGAACCCCATGCCTCCCGGAGCCTCCTCTAACTGCCGGCAGGGAGCCGCCCCCCGAACCCCACTGTCTGCTCTAATGGGTTCAAAGCCCTTCCCTTTGGGGCCGGCCGTCCGGCACAGCTCATGTCCACTTTCGGCCAAGGCTGGGGAACCATCCCCAGGCTCCCGTTCAGCTCCCCTGCAGAGGACTTCTGCCAAAATCAGGTTCTGCACGACGGTGGTGTCAACCGAGAGCCTCGTAAATCACATACAAGGGCTGTCAAGTCACGCGCCTGGACCTTGCAGAAATCAGATAACCCAACATTCACACAGCATTTTCGACGTTTCCCACATGTGTCACGTCATCCTTGTGACAATACTGAAGTCAGGCTCTGCTACTGACTGCCACTTTTTTGCCCTTCCGTGCACTCCAGGAAAGAGGGTTCCCATCCCCCCTCTGCCCGTACTTGCCATGTGACTTTGGGGAAGCCCTTCACCTCCCTGGACTCAGTTTTCTCATCTGTGCAGTGGGAGGGGAGCAACGACACCTCTCTTGGGGCCGAATGAGATGTGAAGTAGGAAAACCGTCTGGCATGTCCCTGGGTCATGCCGGGAATCCCAGGTGCCAACATAAATGCTATAGTCACCCCCGTTGTCACTCAGAGAGCAAGTTGCCAGTGGTCAATGAAGCGAAGGAGGAGGACGCACCTTTTACAGTGGGAGTTAGCCAAATCCTGCTCACCCACCTCTGTAAATAAAGTTTTATTGAAGCATAGCCAAGCCCCTTCATTTACATACTATCTGTGCCTATCGTGGGAGAAACCACAGGCCCGAAAAGCCTAAAACGTTTACTTAGATCTGACCTTGTACAGAAAAAGTCTGCCAGCCCCTGGCTGAGCATAAGAGGGTCCTGAAGTGGCACCCCCACTCACAAAGGTTGGGGGAAGAGGAGGCAGCGGAGGGAACATGTTGGCCTCATTGTTAATGAGCTGGTTTCACCTCTCAGGGCCCCGCTCCCTGACCCTGGGGAACAGTTTGAGTCTTGCGTGTTTTGATGTGGCGTTCGGGTTTAAAAAAGAAATTATGAATGCGCCCTGATTAGCCTGTCTTGGGGAGTTTAAAAGAAGGGAGGTGGGTGGGGATACATTGTTCTGTTATCAAGGGCGACTTTATAAGTCTGGGGCTTCCACCGCGGGGAGTGGCTGCTGCATGCAATTGATACTCGCGGGATTTATAAGGTCAAGTTTTATGAGCCTACGGATTCTCGTGGTGTATTACCACGTCCTTATTACAAGCCTCCGCTGCTGTCCAGTTAAACCAGCGGAGCTAATATACGACTCTGCCTGCCTGGGCCTCAGACTGGAAGGAAATGGTACAAATAAAATACTGCCTCTGGGAGTCAATCGTGCCCTGACTTTTCCACACAAGTGACTTTGGGGGTTTTCCTCTTCTCCCCGACCCACCAAGTGCACGAAGGGCTGCCATGTGGTGTGTGCCCCCGGAACCACCTTTTAGGGGTGGCCCTGGTGGGACACGTCCCCGGCCGCAGGGACCCGCTGCAACTCTGCCCAGAAAGAAGGTCTTTGCACCGCTGTCTCGCTACAGGGCCGTAAATTAGGGCTGGGTTGTCTGTCTTCAGGCAAAGGCAGTTAAAACAGAAAGGGGGAAGTCAGCCTGAACCAGGACCGGCCCAGGCTGGTTTGGGTGGCTGTCCCCTGGGTGCCAGGCCTCTGTGTCTGGTGCTGAATGGGGGTGCGGGAGGCTGGCCTGCAGTGGGGTTCTGGACGGGCCCCAGAAGAAGAGGCAAAGCCAGATCCTGGCCATTCCAGGTGGGGTCGCAGGACCCCAGGGCCCTGACTGGGGTGTGGGAGGGATCCAGGCCTCACCTCCATGACCAGGGCCCCATGGGGAAGTGGCTTCTAATTCTTCTCTAATACCCATGACACCAGGGTGATCCTTTGCCCAACTATGCCTATTTGCTCCTTTTCTGAATGAATGATCTAGACACACACCTGGTTCTGAAGCCAGAGAAACTGTGGATGACAGCAGCTGAGAGGATGCCCTGAGCATCTGCGGTCCCCACCCCAACCACACCGCACCCCAAGCAAGGTGCTGTCAGAGCCCCGGCCCAGCAAAATCCAAGTTTCTCCCGCGACACCCGCGGCCAGCCGCGAACAAGGGTTCAGGGTCCGAGCCCTTGCCCGCTCCGTGGGACACAGGAAGTCGCAGTGCCTCTCTGAGCCTCGTTTCTGCAGCCCTCAAAGGAAGGCTCTGGTCCAGAAAGCGAGTCAGCCATCTGCACAAAATGTCTTAGATTATTTTGATTCAGGAATTCTACATCTAGGAATCTACTTTATACGGATGTAATTAGGTATTTGGATAAAGATTAGGGAGAAAAGCGTCCGTTGTGGTGTTACTTATGTTTTTAAAAATCAAAATAGCATAAACATCCAACCGTAAGGAGCTGGTTAAATAAACTTAGGGTCATCTGGCCAATGGCATGCTAAGCGGCCATTAAATACTGATCTTCATAATGAGTGTTATAATGCTGTGGATGAAGCAGGATACAAAGTCTGTCAACCCTGCAACAGTGGGAAAAATGCAGGTGCTGGGGTTCACCCCTTAACAATCAGGCTCCCCAAAAAGGGGATGGATGTAATACAACAACAATAAAATTTAAAAAAAAAAAGAAAAAAATCAGGCTCCCCCACCAGCACCACGAACGAGGGCAGCTGCAGGACCGTGAGAAGACTGAACCCAGTCTCACTACTGCATCAGGTGCAACTTTGGACCGACTTCCACAGGCTAAATGCATGCAGTGAAGGTATCTGGCACCCACGGCTTCCACAGCCCCTACACGGACCTGCCATTGGTCACAGAGGAGCTGGGCAATGCCAGAGTGTGTGGAACGCGTCCAGGCCCTCGTTCTACCGAAGCCTGAGGCACAGAGAGGTTATGTGATTGCCCAAGGTCACACAGCAGGGCCGTGCTGGCCGACATGAGCCCAGGCAGGTCCCTCTCACTGCCGGGCACTGAGCATAGAGCACCCGTCGGTGCTGGCTGCATTTACTTGATCTTTGACTCTCCCGCCGCACAGGGCATCGGGTTAGGGAAAGCTAGAGAAGTGGGGTGTCTGGGCAGGGGCAGGGAACCAACGGTTGTGCCAGCCAATGCGCTAAACACTCTGTACATGACAGAACGAACATGTGCAAGGGGCTACCCGGGCTGTTTCCCATCCAGCATTAAACCCTCCCAACAGGCACTACTACCATCCCACCGACAGGTGCAGAAACTGAAGGCGCATACCTTGCCCCAGGCTGCAGGCCCCAGAGCCCCTGGGACGCGCCCATCTAGTCCCAGGGCCACAGGGTGCCCTGAGGTTTCCTCTTCCTCTGCCTGAGGACAGGGCGCTGCGGGCCGGGTGGCTCTCCAGTTTCCCACGGTGACTGGGAGACTCTGTGAGCTTCCCAGCAGGTGTCTGTGCACTGTCAACTCTGAGAAGAGGCAGGAGGCAGGTGGAGGCAGTGCAGGGACCTTCACAGCTCCAAGGGGAGGGGCGTGGTTAGGAAGGGGCGTGGTCTGGAAGGGGCGTGGCCTGGAAAGGGTGTGGCCTGCTGGGGGGCGGGGTGGGGGTGGGGGAGTGTTTCTTTCATGCTGGCCCATGGGCCAGTACCAGTCACGTGCCCCCTGGACTGGGCGAGGCAGAAAGGAGGCTCAGTGTACACTCCAGGGAGAGAAGAGGGGGCGTTGGCCATGGCTCCCACAGTCTGCCTTTCTGGACACCGTCTATTCCGTAAACTGCTCATCTCCAGCTGAGAGCAAACTGCCCCCTCTTCCAGCGGGGAGGGAACCCTAGAGAACCTCAAACCCGACATTTCCATCCGCCTGGGGTCATGGGGCCCTCGTCCCCCACCCAAGACTCAGAGGCGCCTCTCACCTGCTCCTCCTCCCCAGCAGCGCCCGGGCGGGTTGGCCTTCCTCGGGCTCGGAAGGGTGCCCAACGATGAACAAGACTGGAAGTCGGGGTCAAGCCAGGGTGCCCCAGGACAGGGGGGCTCTGCGTCTGGCATCTGGGTGTCATTCTCCCACGGAAGCCCCCCATGGAAACAGGGGTGGACACTGTGCAAAGCCCTTGCGACCCCTCCGTTTGAAGACCTGTGAAGAAATGTCTTCTCAGGTGTTCATACCAGGGGCAGCTGAGCTTCCCAGGCTGATTGATGTCTGTCTTGCAGCCCCAGCGAGTCTTGTTCGCCTCTTTGTTTTGGCCACCATGGAACAGTCATTTTGCGGTTCAGGTGCAGTAAATACACACCCGCCGAAGACAGAGCTCAGCGTGGCTCATCCTAGTTTTCCATGCCTGCGAATGCTCTCATTCTCCCCCATTCTTATTGCCTGAAATCTATCTTAGTACAATGTCTCAAATCCTTTTAAATGGGAGGCAGAAGTCTAAAAATAAGTAAGTCAAACCTCCCGCTGTCACACCTGCTTCCCGCCCCTCCCCCACCCATTCTTGAAGACTACTCAGCAGATGTGCCAACGAGACGTATTAGTGCTCCAAGCATCCAACGTTGAGTGAGGACAGAGGCTGCAAAGAGCCATAGGATGCATGGTTGGGATCCCTGGAGGGATTCCTGCCACCGCCCAGTTCCCTTCGTGCCCTTCCATTGTGCTACAGCCTTATCAAGTGGAGATCATGCCTGATACCAAAAATGGCTCCATTGCAATGTTTCCCACGGCTCTGCCCTCCCCACCCTCCCCTGGACTGGCCAATCACAGGGGGGCCAGAGTGGGCAGGCGTGGTGCCTGTAGTCAGCACATCCGGAGCTCAGCCAGGGCTCCTGCCCACTTGCCCATCATCACAGGGAGCAAGGAAGCAGGTCTCAGAAAAGTGGGCACCTGTCTCATCGAGCAACCAGAGGGCAGCTGAGAAACCTGCTGCCCAGGACGTGCCCAGGGGCAGTCATGGGATTATCACAGATTTGGGCAGGCCTGTCTGCCACTCTCCCTGCCTTCCAGGTAGGAGATACACACAGAAATGGGCCAGGTCCCCCCTGAGGCATGGACTTTATAACCCAAAATACAGGCCCACCCAGGGACTGGGTCAGAGGACAAGCACTTGGATCTGAACCCCAAATGGCCTTATCCATGGAGTCCCGGGCTGGGGGCTGAAGCGTGGGGACCCACTCCTGTACAGCATGGGGAGGCCTCCTGGAGGACTTCCTTCTGGAGCCTGGCAGTGCATGATGAATTCACTCTGCCCCAGGACAAGTGCCTCTGAGGGCAAGAGACGCAGCGAGCAAGGAGGTGGAGCCTTTTCTTTTGAGGTCTGAACACCCCAGCCACTTGTCTTGGTCACAAAAGGTGTTGAGCCCTTACTAGGCTTGTGTGGGAGAGCAGCAGGAGACACCCCCTGGAACCCTACCATGATTGGGGTGAACGTCCCTCCTCGAATGGGACCATGGGAGAGGGTTGCACCCTGATTTTTCCATCCCTGCCCATCTCCTTTGCCATGTGACTTTGAAGTTCCTCTCGATGAAGAAACTGAGCCTGTCTCCCTATCCCTGAGTTCATCCCCGTGACCTACTTTCATCAAAAGCGTGGGGACAAATGCAACACGTGCCCCCACTTGAAAAGGTGCTGACGGGTGTCTCTTCTGCCCCTGCGACTCTGCCTTCACTGCGAGAGCACCCCTGGGCTGGCCCCCTGGAAGATGGGACGTGTAGAGCAGCCCCGTCTCTCCAGCTGTCCCAGTGGAGGCCACTCTAGGTCAGTGGACCGGCCACCAGCAATGACAGTGTCCCCGACAGAGACCAGAAGAACCGCCCAGCTGAGCCCAGCCCGCATCGCCGGCCCCAGCCACCCAGGAGAGAAAGAGCGGCTCGCACGCGTTCAGGCTCCGAGTGTCGGGGCAGCTCTGTGCGGTGTGACTGGGTGTCAAAGCTGTCCTCTCACGGCTCACCTCAGCCGGGAAGGACCCCAGTAGAATCGCGCCCAGCGATTTTAAACTGTTTTCTAGGAATGCGTCCGAGGCATGTTTCCTATTTCAGTGCTGTAATACAGTTGTTAACTATTACAGACGAGGAGTGAAAATGGACACACTCGAGCAGATGGAGAACCAGATTTGCACACACTGGAGGCCACCACAAATGTGTTATAACTTGGACTGCCAGATTAACTAGATTCTGTCCAGACCACTAGGCAAGATGTTCGCAAAGTGTTACCATTTGCAACTATTTATCTCTGTGAATGGGAATTACTTTCAATCTTGAGGATGCAAATAGACTTCAGAAATCCGAAAAAAAAAAAACCACGAGCCTTGGAGGCAAGGAAAGCAAATCTCAGGCCGAATTCCTTATTTTTATTTCTATTTAATTTTTTTTTTTAGGAACACAGTAGGTGATCTAGCTTTTATTTATTTGTTTGTTTTAGAGAGGGGAAGAGAGGGAGAGAAAAAATCTATGTACAAGAGATACATTGACCGATTGCCTCTCATGCTCCCAACTAGAGACCCGGCCCGCATCCCAGGCCCGTGCCCTGACTGAGATTCGAACCGGTAACCCTTTGGTTAGCAGGCCGGTGCTCAATCCACTGAGCTGGGCACAACTCCTCCTTTTAAACGTTTGTGCTGCAAGTCACGTCACCATCCTCACTGCGTGGCTGCATCAGTAAACGCTATTGTGGATGAATAAAATGCTGTGTTTGGAGCCCGGGGCAGGAGTGGCCACTTCTGCACCCCAGCAACCCCCCACATCATGATCGGTCATTGTCTGCGGGGAGGGAGTGTGGCAGATCCCCAGGGGCCTGCAGACCGAACGAAGGTGCAGCCCACTTCACCCCTGAGGGACATCCGAGTGGCTGTCCCCCGAGCAGCCATAACCTTGGAGCCACAGTTCCATTCAGGGGAAATATCCCTGACTGCCTCCCCAGGGCGTAAGCACAAGGCTGGAGTCTGAGAACCAAATCTAAAACAGAGCAGGAGGAAGTATTAGAGACCTGCACAGCAGTGCCAGTGATGCGTTCGGGCACGCGGTCACTCACGCCCGGGCGCACCAGCGCGCGGGCAGACTGCGGCCTGCCAGCCACCGCGTGCCCGGCCCTGGGGAGTTGAAGCCTCGCCTGATTCCCATGAGGCCCACCTTTCAGCAGGACAGCGCGGGTGCAGAGCGGAAGGTGCGACATCCCTGCAGTTGCCAGAGCAGCGCTTGCAACCCGATCCTCCTCCCCTTGGCTGTGTGACCAGGAGCAAGTGGCTTGACCTTTCTGAGCCTGATTCCCTCAGGTGGAACCAGAACAAAGTCATATGGAATAAAATGCCGGGTGCGGCAGACATTTTCCTACCAAAAATAGCAATCCTCTTCCTCTTTCCCCTTTGCCCCCTTTTTTTAAACTTGCAAATAGCTGGCAAAGCGTGAGTTCTTTACTGGTGTTCACCCCATCCCTCACCCCACCACGTCTCTGATTATTCTTCCCTATATTCATAAAGCGATGACCGTGACTACCCTGGTTTCCTGGGCCACAGTGACAGAATTAGGTGGTTTAAAATGACTAACGAGTCATCTCACAGGTCTGGAGGCTGAAAGTGCTGGGCCAAGGGATCCACAGGGCCGCCTGTCCTTTAAAATGTCCAGGGAAGACCCCTCCCAGCATCTCCCACCTCCTGGTGGCTCCAGGTGTTCCTCATGCTGCAGCAGCATCACCCCAACTCTGGCCCTGTTGTGACTTGGCCCTCATCTCCCTCGGTGTCTCTGGTCTTCACATGGCCACCTTACAAGGATGCCAGCCCTGGGTGAGGACCGGCCCTAGTCCAGTAAGACCAATTTCCAAACAAGGCCACACCCTGAGGGTCCAACGGACGCCAACACTGAGGGGATGGTACTCACCGCTGTACACAGGCCAACAGTACGGAGAGACCTGTAATGCCTGCCCCGTGCTGAGCATGCAAAGCGTTCTTGTCACCGTGACTGCCCTCACTACCAGCCTCCAGGCAGGACTGTAACCACCCAGTGATCCTTCACAGGGACTCTCATCGTCCCCACTTTATAGATGAAGGAAGTGAGGCACAGAGAGGCCCGTTTCTGCCCCCGCTGCAATCTGTTGTCATCCACAGCCACTCCTCTCCCATTTCAGAGGATGAGAACGTGGAGGTCCAGAAAGTAAAGTGACTCGCCAGTGACCGCAGCACTGTGACACCCCAGCTGCCTTGGTCTGATCCCTGAAGGCCGTGGTGCCTCCACAGCCCCGTCTCCCACGGGTGCTCCTGGCTCATCCCGCAGAGCTGAGGGGTGGCTCCTGGTCCCACCAACATTCCAGGCCGGACCCCCCCTCAGCCACCCCCGGCACACGCAGGCTCTGGAGTTTGTGGAGGCTGAAATCTGTTTTGTATTTCAGTGGCAAATTATGCCAAATACACCAACCCAGAGCCGTTTAAAATTCCTCTGGGCCCCCCGGAGGTTGAGGACTGTGCTTGGGAGAAATGTTGGCTTTTGCCATTTCCCACTGTGGCCATCCAGGCCCCGATGCACCCGGGGCCGGGCTGGGGCTGGGGAAGGCCCCCGGCAGCCCAGGCCCTGCAGGGGCATGGCCTCCCCCTCCTCCTCACGCTGTCCCTGCTTCCTAAGGGGCACTGGGGGAGTTCAGTCCTGACCGTGAACTCCACTCTTGGCCCCGATGTAGCCTGATGTAGCCGTTTATTGCAGAGAAGGAAAGCTCCCCACTTCTCACATAAAACGTTTTACACAGACCTGCACGCTACGTCCTCCGTGACGAATCCGTGCGCCGAGCCATCAAAGAGAAGTTGTCAGGTATCCAGGGGGCCATGTCCTCCCAAGGGGGTCTGCGGCCAGGGACAGGCAGGAGTTGGGGGGTCAGAGCAAGCGAGGGTGTTGCTGACGCAGGGCCCACAGGGGGCAGGCAGCAAATAAGTGAGCAAAGTGGGTCACCCTGAGGCAATAGTGAGTGCTGGGGTCCGTGGGAGCCCAGACCGTGTCCATGGCAACCACGTCTCCACTCCGACGGGGTGTTGCCAGGCAGGAAGACGGGCCCAATGTGCCCAGAGCTCATTTGTCAAGAGCAGCTAAAAATCTAGACTTCTGGATGTAATAGTTAAGTCTTTTCTCTAGACTTTTTTTTTTTTTTTGGTGAAATGATTCCCTTTTTCAATGTTGTTGACTAATGCAAGGTGTTTTGAGAAACACGGTGCAGTTTCACAAAGCCTGGCCTTGGGCCACCACTTTGGGACTAACTCCCCCGGCTCTCTTCGCCCTCGGGCTCTCAGGCAGCAGGCGACCTTGGCGAATTCACACCCCCAATTCTGCACCCTTTCCCAGACTTGGACCTGCTCAGGTGGCTTCCCTTCTTGTCCTCTCCCTGGCTGAGTTCTTCCCAGATCATGCTTTTGAGCATTTACCTGTCTGTCTGTCCATGTTTCAGAGAGAGGAGAAGGGAGGGAGAGAAATATCAATGTGTGAGAGAAACATCCATCCGTTGCCTCTCACATGCACCCTGACCGAGGACCGAACCCGCAACCCAGGCACGTGCCCTGGCCAGGGGTGGAACCGTTGGCTTCATGGGTCGCCCAACCTGCTGAGCTACCCTGGTCAGGGCTCCCAGATCACGTTTTAAAGACCTACAGCTACTCCTCAAACTGGTGTCCCTAAGACTTATCTTCTCCCCTGAGGCCCTGGCCCAATCCTCCAGCCTCCTGCCTGACACCTTTATTTATACGTCTAACAGTCCTCACAGACATGCCACGTCCTTAACCCAACCATGCAGGCCACTCGTCCTCCAGAGCCTGTGCTTTCCCATCCCCGGGGTGCCAGCCTTGTCTAAAGACATCCACTGAGCTGCCTCCGGCCACCTGGCAGAGGCATGGCTGCCCGCTTATGTCACTGAACGTGGAGGCAATTTGCTGCACAGGGGACTCAGTGGCTGGATGAGCGGACAGACAGGACTGACGTGGGACGGAGGCACGTTCTCTGGGCTACAGCACCACATCTGGAAAAGCATTCATGGTAATTGACGTTTACCGGGCTTCGCATTGTTCTAATGGTGTCGTTACACCTTTATTGTGTACAAATGACATGCAATAAACTGCACATATTTCAAGTGTACAGTTTGATTAATCTTTATGTTATTTTTTATTGAATTTATTGGGGTGACATTGGTTAATAAAATTATATAGGTTTCAGGTGTACCTTTCTATAATCCATCATCTGTATGTTCCATTGTGTGTTCACCACCCAGTCGGGCTCCTTCCACCACCACGTATCCCCCCCTTGAAGGTTAATTAATCCTGCAATGTTCCTCCACCTGTGAAATTGTCCCCACAATCACGGAGTAGCAGCCACGTGCCCATGGTCCTATTTCCAGAACCCCTTTGCACTTTCCCTCTGTCCTCTGCAGCCCCAACTCAGACAACTGCAGCTCACTCCTCGTCACTAAGATTAGTGTGCATTTTGTACAAGTTTAGACCAACGAAATCATGCATTCGGGCTCTTTGTGATCTAACCTTTCGTCCGCAAGGCCTGAGATCCATGCATGGGCATCAGTGTTGCCTTGTTGCTGGCGCTGCGTGGTACTGCAACTGGTTCATGCGTTCACCTGTGCGGGACGCTCAGGTGCTCCAGGTTCGGGGCTATGACTTACATGGTTGCTGGGAACACTCGCTGTGTTTGTGTGGACACATGCCTTCGTCTCTCTCAGGTAAGTATCTAGCCGCCCAGCGGTAAGCAATGTGGGAGGGGTACGTTTACCTTTTTTTTTTTTAATTTTATCTTTTATCTGTTTTTTTAAGATTTTATTTCATTATTTTTAGAAAGAGGGGAAGGGAGAGAGGCAGAGAGGGAGAGAGACATCCATGTGTGGTTGCCTTTCACCTGCCTCCAGCCACAGACCTGACTGGAGACCTGGTTTGCAACCTGGTTATGTGCCCTGGCTGGGAATTGAACCTGCGACCTTTGGGTTCGCAGGCTGGCGCCTTATCCACTGTGCCACCAGCCAGGGCACATTTACCTTTTTAAGAAGTTGCCAGAATGTTTTCCAGACTGGCTGTACCCCTTCACGGAACCAATAGCAGTGTGAGCACACAGGTCGCTTTACGACTGTGTATAATCATCTTTTTGATGTGAGTCATGAAGCCTGCATATTATGCCTGGAGGTGAAGACAGGAAGTAGAGCGTGTGTGTGTATATGTGTGCGTGTATGTGTGTGTGTGTGTGTGTGAGAGAGAGAGAGAGAGAGAGAGAGAGAGAGAGAGAGAGAGAGAGATTTAGTCCATGTCACTCTTGCTTTTCCCTCAAGGTGCAAAAAATGTTGACTAAGTTTCCCCCTGCAAACCTCTCCCTCTATCTCATTGGCCAGCCTGATGAATGAATGAATGAATGAGTGAGCAAGGAGTAATTAAATGAACAGGAAAATATGTATTTATATAAGGAAATTTGTACTTAAATATGCTTGTATAATTATAAATACACACACACACACATGTATAGTGTTCTGGTAGGAAAACTGTAGATTTAGGGGCGGTGTCAGGTTTGAATCCAAGGTATGTCTGAATCCCTTTGACTCACTCAGCATGGCCTGGGTTTCCTCCTGTGTAAAGTGAGGAGGGTAACACTGACCTTCCCAGGCTCCTGTGAGATTTAGAAGATTATTGTGAAAGTGTTCTGAACCATGAAGTGCCTGATGAATGTGTAGCAATGGTCAATCTCGATGTTCATCTCAGTTCCCTGGGGACAGGGACGTGATGCTGAAGCTAAAAGGTTGTCAGAGATGAATGAATGAGTGTTTGCATATTGATCCCTTACGTGTTCAATTGATGCACTGAACTGCGGTTGCTTTGCCTTTTCTGAACCTGCCTGCCACCTTCCCCAGCAGACATTAGGTTCTTCTGACGGAAGGCCATCGTGCAGTAGCAATGGCTCAGTCCTGAGGTGACCGTAGAGACCCTCCTGATAGATGGGATGAGTTGTGGAGGGTTGGGAAGGCACTACCACTGATTCCTGCAGAGGTTGGTCCCTGGAGCCTTGCCCCAAGTAACCAACATGTAACTCCATCTCTGCTGATGTCTTTGGAGCTCAGGGTGGGAGGTGGGGTCTCCATGCCTGTGGCTGGCCGTGTGATGGCCACCTGTCCACCAGGAGCCTTGTGGAGGCTGCACGCAGACAGGGCCGCAAAGAACAGCAGGAAACACGCGTGTTGTACAACAGATTCTCAAATAGCAAATGTCTTTTCATTCAATGTCACATTAATGAGAAAAAAATCTATTCAGAGACGGGCCACAGTCTGCGGAGATGGCACGCCCCACCCTCATGTCTGTGGGTCTTCTCTGTGGGCTCCGGGTTCCTGGCCCACCCAGAGATGCGCAGTTAGGCGAGGGTGCGTGCGCGTATCCGCTGTCACAGTCCGAGTGAGTGGGCGCAGGTGTGTAAGGGGCCCCGTGAGGGATGGAAGGGCATCCTGTCCAGGGTGGACCCTGCCTCCCATCCTGAGCTGCCAGGACAGGCGCTGGCCACCCACAACCCTGCACTGGAATAAGTGGCTTGGAAAATAATTCTCGGGCCTCTTTTCATCCACCTTTCTTAAATGTATGCATAGCTCACATTTATCTCACTGTTTAATGTTAGGAGTATGTTGGGTCTTTATTTAGAAGTTTGGTGGTGATTTTGCGACTAGAATATGCTGTAGAAACTTACTTGTTTTTTTGTTTTTGTTTTTGTTTTTTTGAATTAGCTAGTCTATGGTAAAGTTAGTTTTGTTATATGTCATTTCACGTGAAGTTGCCATTTCTAAGAACCTATGGATGACATTCAGGGAGGCCTCACTCCACGACCTCCTCTCTTCCTGTGCCTTCTGGTCCCATCAGACTTGAGGTCCAGGACAGAGGGCAAGGTTAAGTTCAGGGGCTCTCATGGCCCAGCATCAGTGATAGGCAGGGCTGCTTGGGGTTCCCCTCTCCGTCCCATCCCCAGAGTTTTTCACTGCCTTGACTGCACCAAACTCCTTTCAGTCAGGTCCCCAAACACACTGGGTGGAGTCAGGCAGCCTAGCCTGTACACCTTTGCCTGGCCCACCCCTGGGCCAGGAATGCCTTTTCTTCCCGTCTATGGTGAATTCATCTGCCAACACTTGGGTCCAGTACCGCTGCTTCCTGGGAGCCTTCCCTGACTGCTGAGACTGAGTTCCTCCCTCTTGGCCACCTTCCCCTGCCTCCCCTCCTCCCTCCACCTGGAAGGCAGCTCTGTGCAGTGTTGAGAGCTGGACTCTCACACCTGAGGATGTGAGGAGGGGTTCAGATCACAGCCTGCCACTCCCTCGCCAGAGGGTGTGGGTCAACCACTTAGCCTTCCCGAGCCTCAACCTTCTCATCTCTAAAATAAGAGTAATTCCTTGTAGACGCCATGGGAACGGACTTTGGGACGCTGTCTCCCCCCACAGCCCACCATCCCTGGAACGTGGGCTCATCGCTGCGGTTCCCCTGCGGGGATGCTGCACTGGCTCTCAGCTGCAGACTCGCCCCTGGTGCTCCAGGGACGGGCTCTCAGGGCAGGAGGTCCCCCCAGGCACTCTGGACTCCCCCGCCCTGTCCCGTCCCCAGTCCTGTGCCTGCAGGATCCAAGGCAGACTGCTGCCTCCGCCTCCCCTTTCAGCCCACCCCAGTGAGTCTCTGTCCTGGGCTCACTACCCCAAGCCCACCCACCCTCCAGCCCCCACATGCTCAGCCCCCCTAAGGCAAGCCCTGGTTTAGTTTCACAAACCTTAAGAGGGAAGAACAAACAAACAAACAAAAACAACCTACTGAGAAGCCCAGACATGGCGCCATACTCCTCCAGGCTCCTCCATGTCACCCCTGGTCCTGCCCAGTCTCTGGTTGGAAGGGGAAGAAACTAAGTAAGTGTACACTACAGCAGACCGTTAGGACCTTGTAGGGTTGATTCCAAATGGTTCGCAGCCCTGTAAGAGGGCAGAGAGCTCCCTGGCGAGCTCTGGCTCTGGGACCACTGCGAGCCTCTGTTTCCTCATCTGTGAAATGGGTGCTTTGGAAGGCTACTTCAAGGACCCGGTGACGGAGGACAAACAGGGGTGAAAGTCAGCACCCAGGACCCGGGAAGCCCTGAGCGCATATCCATCTTCTCCCATCCCAAGTGAGATGGCAAACAACAAAATAACAAACAGGCAGGGAAAAATGAGCAAAAGTTTACAAGCAGCCGCAGGGGCGCCAGGAAAACCCAACAGACAATTATTTCAAGCAGGAGGAAGGAGAAGACGGGAAGGTCCGCGGGGTTCGGTGGAGCCAGCTTCTGAGCATCCAAGCAGCTCTGAGGGGAAAAAATAAAGAAATGGCTCCTCTAATATGGGGCCATCTGGCGATTTGATAAAAGTATTGGGTTTCTCCAGGCAGCCCGCGAGGGCTCCCTGGGCGCCACCGGCCGGGCCTGGATGTGAGTGGCATGTGGAACCAGCGTTACAAATGGGAAACAGCAGCCCCTGAGCTTGTCCCTAATGGGGGCCTTTCATCACCCAGTTACCCTTAAGCGTCTCCCTTCCTATTGTAATTGGCCCTAAATGAAAAGCATTAGTCCTGTCAATAAAAACTAATGGTTCTACTTACTAAAAAGAAGGGGGCAGGGACAAGAAAAGAGAACTTGTTTAAAAGGCAGGAAGGGACTGGCGTGGCCTCCCTTCCAGAATGTCAGGGTTTGATGTTGGGGTGTGTGGGGCCACCGTGGGGGAAAGTGCGTCCCTAGGAGGTGGGGTACCTGTTCTGTACCTTGCTGTGTGACAGTGGATGGGTGGCTCTGCCTCTCTGGGCCTTCCTGATGCTTGTTAAAGGGAATATAATGAGGCCTCTCTGGCCTACTCACAGTAGGGCTGGTTTCAAAGATCAAAGAAGAAACCGGACAGGAAAAGGCTTTGAAACTGTAAAAGGCTCGCACCCCCAAGGAGTCATGGCAATTTTATGGGTCCTGGGGATGGAAGCTGTCCCCCAGGATGCAGAGGGGAGCCTGTTTGGGTCCTGTGGCTACAGGCCCACAAACAGGGGCTGTTTGAAATTAGACTGGGAAGGCATTCTCCTTCCGGTGGCTTGAGGGTTGAATGCTTATTCATTTGTTTGCATAAGACTTTTCAGAAACGGTCTAATCCTCCCCTGGCCACCGGCCATCCCCAGCTTTGGGCTCTCTGGGCATGTGGGTGGGAAAGGTGAGTCGCTGAGCCAGGACAATGAGACCAGCCTCGAGGGGCCACATCCGGAAGCCCCTCCCCCCGCCCCTGCATTTTAAATAGCTCTGCTTCACACTTGTCCCACTGAGATGCTGACCCCTAAGGAGAAGGAACAGTGTGGTCAAGCCTGATGGAAGTGACAGCTTTGGGGTGGAGCAATGGGCTGCTTACACTGGAACACGTGCAGGGCCAGACCCCTCCCAGCAGCTGAGCAGTTGTCAGGTGTGTGGCCCCGCCCACAACACCTGCTGCAGGTGGAGCAGTCCTGTGTCAGAGGAGTGCAGAGCAGGCGCTCCGTCCTACACCTCTTACACCGTGGCTTCCTTGGGACCACTGCCAACCGGGCAGGGAGGCCACGCTCCCCCGGGGGGCAGGCACTACGGCCCCCGCACCCTGCCCGTTCGCACTGCCCACTTCCCAACACCAGCTCTGCCTCCTTCTTGCCCCAGTTGCCCAAGGGCTTCCTCTGGCCCACGGAAAAGGCTGAGTTCCTGCCGTCGGGATGCAAGTCCCCGGCTCCCTCTCCCTTGGGTGGGCTCCCTCTGAGTTGCCCGCCTACATTCTTGCCGCAGGAAAGACCCGTCTCCCGTTCCCTCGTCCCTGAGTCTTCGAAACTGCACCGGGTTCTGCTCCCAGGAGAATCGCAGGAAGCCCCAGGCGGGCAAAGGCTGCACGGCGCAGAACGAGAACAGACGATGGCTCAGGTGCCCACGTGGAGGAACCACGCCCAGGTCCTGGCGAGAGGAATGAGCCGGGCGCAGAAGGGCACTTGGAAATCGGCAACACGAGTAGGTGGTGGGAAAGTTCAAATACGCTTCCCTTGTCTGCGATCCTGACCAACCTGGGGGGCTACCAGGTTCTGCAACTGTCCGCCTTTACCTCGGAGGCGGTTACCTGGGTCTGCCCACGGGCAAAAACCCATGAAGCTGGGCTTTTCCGGTAAGATCGCTGTGCTTTATGTGCGTTACGCCACAATCACAAAATAAAAATGAACGATTCTGAGTGGTGCCAAGAGTGGCAGGTAATTCTGTGCGTTGCCTTTTTCTCCAGCTTCATTCGATGAGCTTCCCCCTTCCCGTCCCTCTCCAACTTACCGACCCGGTAATTCTTCCTCTCTGCTGCGTGTCTGAAATGGTCTCAAACCCTTCCTCCGCCAGGCAAGTTAAGACTCAGAAGGAGGAAAGGACTTGAGTCAAGGGTCTGCTTTCTCCCTTCATGAAAGTGATTCTTTTTTTATTGCCTCACTTCATCGCTCGGGTCTTAGCTCAAGATTTTCTCCCATCTGCCAGTTGGCAAGTGGACCAGTTTCTAGCAATGGGCCTGAACGTACCCAAATCCTCCAAGTAAACAAAAACAAAAGTTTTCCAGCAGCCGCACCTTTCGTTTTCCATCCACAGGCCCCTGCCCACGGTGTCCCCTGGCGGTGAAACGAGAGAGCTGTCACTCTCCCCGGCACGACTGTCATCTCCCCGGGAGCCAGCGTCTGTTTCAGCCCCCCGAGATTCCAGTGTAACCTGCCTCTCAGCCCACAGCCCGAGGGGGCTGCAGCAAACCCTTCAGGAATTCACATTTAATCCTGGCCCAGGAAACGCGGGGTTGGAACCCCCAGGAAGGGAGGCTGAGCTGGCCCTGCGAAGCTGTCCTATCTTCGTGCCTGCAGCCCCACCACAGTGCAGGTGGCCAGACTCGGGGCTCAGTCCCCGACACGGTGGGGTCTTGCGTAGTGGGGAGGGGGTCACCGCTGCTGTGAGCCCCAGTCTCGCCCCCACCGTGGCCCCTGGAACTTGAGGTTCACGGCGTATAAGCTTACTGCCTCAACTTCCCTGGGTCTCAAGCGTCCTGGACGGCAAGCTCATGAGCACAGGACCTTGCAGCCCCCAGCTCCTCACCGGGCACAGGGCGCAAACTCGGCCCGTGCGTGCGGAATGACTGAGCAAGACCCGACTCGAGAGATGGTACTGACCCACGGGGTGCAGGATACTGGGGAGCGGAAGAACCACATGTGACAGCCAGGTCCTGACGTGGGTGACCACTCAGACAGTGGCGGCTTCAGAACAGGACAGCAGTCGGACATGGCCGTCTGCCTGCTCCCCTCTCACCCAGCACCCTCGGAGGAAGATTCTGGGTCTCCCCAAGGCCCTGGGAGTGGTCCTCACCATTTCCCAAAGCGCTCACAGAGAACGTCAGCTAGAAGGAGGGGCCCGGCCTTACCAGGACAAATCGCCTTTTCTCCTGATGGGGAAACAAGCTGTGGGGTCCCCAAGGACGAGTGGCACCCCTCGAGGCAGACGGGCCTGCACTCATGCTGCAGGGGACATGGAAGAGGAGGCCCGGATCCCACAGGTGTGTGTCCGTCCTGACGGAGCTGGCCCACCCAAGGGAGACAACAGGAAAAGCTTCGCTGCCTGCCCAAGTGAAAGCTGGGACACGTCCGCCAACAGCAGGGACCAGCCCAAGGGCGAACCCCCAGGGGAGGCTCACCTATGGCGGAAAGCGGGTGGAGTGTCAGACTTGCAGACTTGCAGAGGAGCAGATCCGGGTCAGGCGGGGCGCCCCCGGCAAAGGCCCAAGGTCAGAGCAATGCCAGGGAGCCTAAGTCGAACAACACTGAGTGTTGTCCCTGTTGGGCAGAGGACCCTGAGGAACAGGCCTGACCCCCTGCAGAGATCCCAGTTCCCAGAAGGGTGAAAATTCCTTTACCCTGTTCAGGTGAGCTCAGCTCTTCACGCGGATGGCCTTTTAACCCTGTGAATGCCATCAACCCCTGCAGCAGCGAGGGCAGAAGGAACAGCCCTGTGCAGAGCTGAGCAAACAGGCTCAGAGACAATAAATGTCTTACCCCTACTGCACAGTATGTGTCGGGCTTTTAACCCCAGAATGGTTAAGCTCAAAGCCCCTGGAAGCATTATGAGAAGAAGACTTTTTATTTTGGGAGGAAAAAACATTTTATGATGGGTAGGAAGTAGCTTGGTGCTTTTTGTAGTAGGAACCAACCCAAAATTAGAAGTCGTTTCCTTTGCAGAACAGACTTGGAAGAGGCTTTGCTGTTTTTGTGTGATTTTCTGTGATGGAACCCTCCTCCTGGGCCACTCGCAGGGTCCGCGGCATCGAGGGGCAATGGGTAAAGCCCACCCTCTGCCACTAAGCTGTGTTTTCAGAAAAACCACCCACGGTTTGCTCCAACTACCCTGGAGTAAGAGGACACTTGCCCACCATCTTCCTCTTGCAGATGGCTGGGCAATGGAGACATGAAAAATCGTAGCTGTGTTCCTCCACTGGCCTGGGGAAAATGCTGAAGGCAAATTGTTGTGGGAATAAGCCTCCATGCTGAGGAGTCCTTGGTTGGGGGAGAGGCCATTCCTATGCTTCAGAAGAAGTACCCACCAAATTCGTCCCATGGATCAGGCAGCAACAGTGAGGGGAACCATTGGATTTTCCGGGTTCTGCCACCCGTGGGTTTGGGACCACGGATAAGTTACTAAAGTTCCCTGTGCCTCAGTTTCCCATGTGTAAAATAGGAGCATTGAGGCCCATCTGCCAGGATGGTTGGAGGGTGTAAAAACATGGCAGGTCAAGCACCTCACGAGTGCTGATACATGGCAGGCCTTGATAAATGTCCCTTTTCTGACCTTCCTAAACACACCGTCTTCCCTCACCCCCCAAAGTATACCTTCTGCTCTGTCACCTACACCGTGGGGACAGCTGTGGGGCTTCTGCCATTTCTGTGTACGGGGCAGTGAGGGGAGACATGGCCGTTTATTATGTGGGACAAGGCAGCTGTACAGTCTGCTTCACCAGCTCGGGTGCAGTTGGCACCTCCCTCCTTCTCCAGTGACTCCTGAAGCTCAGGTAGTAGGAAGTCCTTATATGCTCCTTGAGGACCCCTTTGTGTGCCCCCAAACCTACCCCACTCCCTGCCTTACAGCTGTTTGGGACCCTGAGGCGTACTCAGCCGCCTCTGAGGCCCTTGGAGAAGTGGAGTCTCATCTGTCCACTGCTATCATTGCTCCTCACGGCCACCAGGTGTCACTGTTGAAGATGGGCTTGGTGCAGTTTGGTGAACCTGCCCTGCAGCTGGCATGCTCATGGTTACTGGAGTGTGTCCCACGCTGAGTACCAACAATGCAAGTCCTGAGGTTCACTCTTACATTTCCATTTAGGCCATCGCCTCCCAAACGTAACCCCTGGGCTAGGGTAGCTGGATCCAGAATTTTCAGAATATCTTCACTTCTCCAACTAGTTTTCCCCGCTGCTAACCCTCTGTGATGGTTAATTTTATATGTCAATGTGACTGGGCCACAATGCTAGATATTTGGTCGAGCACTACCCTGGGTGTTTCTGTGAGAATATTTCTAGATGAGATTAACATTTAAGTAGGTGGACTATGAGTAATACATTGCTTTCCATAATGTGGGTGGGCCTCGCCCAATCAGGTGAAGTCCTGAATAAGGCCAAAGGCCAACCTCCCCCAAGTCAGGGGGCAATATGCCAGCAGACAGTCTTCAGGCTCCAACTGTAACACTAGCTCTTCTCCAGGCCTGCAGCTCGCTAGCCCACCCTGCTGATTTGGGGTTCGTCAGCCTCCATAATCCTGGAGGCTGGAATCTTCAAAATAAATCTTCCTCTCTATGAACCCACATCTTACTGGTCCTGTTCCTCCTACATCCTCCCCCTCTGTGTCCACCAGGTCATCAGGCCGGAATCCCCTGACTACCTACCAAGTTCTCCTTTGGGTCGCTGATGCCTTTTCCTGCCTGTCCATCCATAGGGGTGACCTCGGTCTTCCCTGACAGCATTCTTCAGCTCAGAATCGCAGAGAACAGGCACTGGGCTGTGTAAACATAGTGGCATCTCCCTCCCACTGTCTGAGCAACAAGGCCCATCCATCGTCATTACAAACTCAGAGAGGACCTTCATAATTTTTTCCCTCCCTCCTGCAAGGGCTGAGAATCCTGGCAACCGGAACCAACAGACTGGACCATCAGTGGGCCTACTAAGCACCCTTTACACACCCCTTCCCACCTAACTGCATTCTCTGCCAACCCTGGGAGGCGGCTGGTGCACATTCCCAATGAGAAGGAGGCTCAGTGAAGGGAGGCACTTCTCCAAGGTCACCCTGCCGGTCAGTGGCAAAGCTAATATGGCCCTCAGAGGCCATAACAACATTTTAATAAAAATTGTATTTTTTAATAGAAAAGTAAAATTGGATTTGGGCCTTCACCTTCAGCCTGTTTTGGCTATCATGGGGCCAGACTACACTCCAAACTCTTAAAACCTTTTTTGGGTGGATCAGCCAAGAACAAGACAGCTTCTACGGAGCGTGCTTAGCGGTGCCAAGCTGTTCGCTTCCTGCGGATGTCGACCGGAGCGCCGAAATAAAACTCTGATACTATCTATTATTTATCATATTGTTGCCCCAGCATCTCTTTATGAAAATGGATGGCGGCCCAGAAACCCTAATCGCCATGCTTCTTCCAGATGGGGAAAAGTAATCATTTTCTCCACTCTGCCTTCCTGGTGTTGGAATAACATTTGCAGCGACCTCAGTGTTTATTCCATCTGGTTGTTACGGGAAAGGACAGAGTTCTGACTGGGTCCCAAACTGCTGGGGTCAGCCTGCCACGGGCTAGCTGTGTCACACTGCAGAAGCCACTCCGCCTTCCCAATTCTCACTGAAGAAGAGAGGCGTGACTGGAGCCCTCAGAAGCCCCTTCCGAGGCCCGTAAACGCCCCCGGGGACCCCTCCCGGCCAAGGAGGCTGCTGCGAGGGGAGAGTGCTGCTAACACCTTCCTGACCGGAGTGTTTCCAAGGTCCAGAGGCTGCTCTGGGCTCTGGCGCCACTGGCTACGGGACCCTGGACAACTCGTTTAATATCTTGGCATTTTCTTATCTGCATTTTCCGTATGGGTAAGGTAGGGATGATAACCCCGGGCCACGGCCTCCCATAAACATTATGAAACAGCTTATCTTCAAATACTATAAAGCTACAAGACGGAGCGCTCCCCCAAGACAGTCATTTCGAAAACAAGGTTCGCTGCCTCCCTCCTCATGCTCCCCGCCCAGTCCGGGGCTGGTGCAAGGGCTCTGTGCTAACACGTTCCTCCCCACGTGCCAGCTCCACCAGCAGGGCATGCCACCGCCACTGAGGGTCCTTCGCGCCCCGAGGAGCCCCGGCCTCTGTGTCACTGAGCAAGGCCGCTGCATCAGCCCAAGAAGGGCAGGATTAGGATGAGATGACCCCTGCTTTGGAAGCACAGGCAGCTCTTTCCGGCAGAGTCAGGAGGGGCTACAACTGGCCAGGATTCTGAAGACCCGGTCCCTGCCCCCTGCCCCTTACCAGCTGCCAGGGGAGGGAAGTGGAGGGCAAAGGAAACACCTGGGCCACGCAGGCCGGGCCCAGTGCAGCCGTGTCTGGGAGGGTGCGTAGCCTGGTCCCGCCAGCAGCAGGGAGGCCGGGGAACGAGCAGAATGTGTTGGCCCACTTGTCAAGAGCAGGGCCTTCCTGAGCCCTTCCTGAGCTTGCTGTTCCGGATCTCTTTTAAAATAGGGACAAGGTCAAAATCGTCTAAAGATTCCGTTCCTTCTGTCCCAGGTGCCTTCTGGCATGGCCAAGGTAAGCACCGCAAAACCATGCAGCCTCACGTCCCACAGGGTCTACACTAGAGATGGATGTCTGTGAAAATACCGGTCTGCGTGAGTGGCTGGCTGTCCCGTCCTGTGAGCAGATTGCTGGTGGGGGTTTTCATTGGCTAGCCCATCATTTGCCCTGACCCAAAGGGGAAAATGAAGACCGAGACAAGGCAGACCCCTAAGTGTGAATCCTGGTTTCTGGCCTGAGCAGCGGTGGGCTGTTAGTCCTGGAACCCGTATCACCATTTATGGCAATAGATAGGACCACATTAAGGATTTTGAGAGGAGTACTTTCACTGGATTATCTAGGTGAACCCTAAATCTAATCCCAAATGCCCTTAATAAGAGAGAGGCAGTGGGAAATGAAGACAGAAGTTTGAGGAGGTGCCCACAAGCCAAGGAAGGTCAAAGTCTGCCCACAGCACCCAAAGCTAGAAGAGGCAAGAACCAGACCTCTATCACCCCCACCCCCAACCTCCCAGAGACGTGAAAGGGGGCTCAGCCGTGCTCACACTTTGAATTCCAACTTCTGGCCTAAAGAACTGTGAGAGAATACATTTCTGTTATTTTAAGCCATCAGTTTGTGGCAATTTGTTCTAATTACAGGCCACTGACAAAACCCCCAGCAAGTAGAAATCCTAACATACCGTCTCCCCACCAAGCAGGACCAGGAAGCCAGAGATTCCTGCTTCTCTCGTATTTTAGGGTTCAGCACCCCTCCCCCGGAGCAAGGACCATACCGGCCCTGTTCACCCCACATCTCAGGGCATGGTGAGCAGTAACACGCCTTTGTGCCCCAACACTTGGGGTTCGGGCATCAATCCCGGGGTTCCGGTCTCAGCTTCCACACTTCCTGTGACCACGTGACTTTGAGCAGCTGGTCTCCGAGCCCCCTTTGACCATCCTCTACAGACAGGACGGTCACTTCTCTGCGGGTGACCACAGATTCCACGAAGTAACAAGGGAAGGCCCCGCAGCTGGACCAAGCGCATCACAGACACTCGGCATGTGTGTTGTCATCGGTAATGACAACAGGAAGGAAATGAACAGAACCTTTAACAGGAGAAGACAATCTGGATTAAGCGTCAGAAAGCCCAGCGTCTCTTTTTGTAAAACAGGCATTCGTTTAGTTGACAGTTCTGAGCTGTTCAAACATAGACTCGGGTCAATGTAATGACACCTATGCTCCCACTACCCAAACGTAATAAACGTTAATACTCTGGCGAGAGGGTCTTTGATTTCTCAGGGTTCTCGTGCTGTGTTTTTCTTGTTTACAGGATGTGTGGCTCCTCCTGAGAGTCACCAGCTGCGCCTTTTCCCTTTCTCTCAGTCAGCCTTCCGAGAGTTATCACTTAAAAAGTTATCAATTTTTTCAACCTGTGCGAATCGCACACTTTGGGCTTTGTTGACTCTGTGGCATGTTTATTTTCTGTTTTTATCATTTGTTCTCGTATTTGTATTGTTTCCTTTCTTTCCCGTTATTTAGGGTTTTTATGGTCCTTTTTCTAGCTTATTTAGGTGGGTACCATGGCAGGGTACCGGAAGCACAGGGAGTCACAGGACCCGCCCAGCGAGGGAGCTGGGAAAGCAGGATGGGGTGCAGGGGGGTTGAACTGCAGTGCAGTCTCAGAAAAGGGCTCAGCCAGTCCCCAAGGGTCAAGCACTGGGGCTGGGATGACCCCTGGGACAAGGTGGGTCCACTCATCACAGGGCCAGACCAACAGCTGGAGCCCTGGACTCCGAGTCCAAATGCAGGCCACCCCCTTATCTCTCTCACACACCAAGCCAAGGTTCCTGCTGCCCTGGTCACCCAGGACCGGGGGCCGGACAACTAGGGGCAGTCTGATGGGGCCCAAAGCTGGAATTATTCAAAGCAACACATCCTAAAGTACGACTGCGAAAGCTGGTCCTGCCCCGCGTGCATTTTCTGCAGAAACCCCAGGAAGGGTCCGGCCTGGGTGTTCCCTTCACTCCTGCGTCTGCCTCCTGTCGACCCTGGGGCTTTTCGGAGCTGCCCTGAGCGGTGTGATGTGCCTCCTCCCCTCGGGAAGTGTCATAAAAATCTTCCAATGGCCTCACTCAGTCATGTCTATGCAGTAAAATCCAGCGAGGACAATTGAGACAGGGGGCCAGGCCTCTATTCCCCCATCAACCAGTTCCTAGGTGTGGACTGTCCCCAAGAAGAGGCTGAGGCCCGGGCAAGGTGGCTCTTTCCCAGGTGCCTGAAGAAGGGATTGTTGGCTAAGCAGAAGCCTATATAACCAGATGTTTCTTCCCAAGGAGTCTAGATCCTTCCTCTATCGCTGTACAAAGCAACAAGGGTCCACAGGCCACTCATGCTGAATGCTAACGTTCCTTTCTCTCGGCCCAGGGCAGCTGTGCAGCCTTGGGAACATCCTTGAACAGCTCAAGGTTGCCAATGCCTCCTGGGCGAAAAGGGGAACCCAGCCTTGTGGCCGAAGGCAGAGATCTGAACACATACTTGCCCCAAAACCTTCCCTTTCCAGTCTGGGACTCTCTAATGAGATCACTAACAGGGACCGAACATTTTCTGAGCCCCAGGTATTACTAACTGCCTTATATAGAGAAACTCAACCCTCAAAACAACATAACGGGAAAATACTATTATTGGCCCCAGTTTACCGACAGAAACCTGAAGCCCAGAGAGGTTCAGTAACTGGCCCGAGGCTGGCAGACGAGACCTGGTAACACTGGGGTTTGAACTCAAGAAATCCGTCCTAAGCTTCCACATCTTTGTCTGCTACGCTTTACTCTAGGCCGGCCAAAAACATTACGTTTATATATTTTTATTTCTGGGGAAATTCATAGAGTTGCTCCAAAATATTATTTTCCTTTTCATTCTGTTTCCCATGGAGTTTGCTCCAAAGCAGAATTCCCCTCAGGCCGTTTAATTTGGCATCAAGTATTTTATTGGTCAAACATTCATTTTATTAACATTTCATCTTATGAAAGTTCAGTATAATTGCGCGGGTTACATTTTTCACAAAGTTATTTTCACAGGGGAGAAAAGGCCGCTGAGCAGAACCACGAGGTGCTGAAAGTGGAAGGAGGTAGAAACAACAAAGGCAGTTTCTGTGGCAAAGGGTTTTCCCCTTCCTGCCTGGAGAAGGGGTCCCAGAAAGGTCCGCAACTGGGCCCCCACCAGCTTTCCACGGAGGGTCACAGGTGAGAGACCTCGAGGGCGGTTCATGGCCATTTTAGCCGCCGGGTTGCACGGAAACAGAAATCAGAAGCAAGACTGTTTAACGCACAGACGTCGGAGCTGGTTGGTGGGTCGTGCCCTTATCCCTGATCAGGAAACCGAGGTTCCGAGCCTCTGCGTCCTGTCCAGCACCATCCAGCCCTTGAGCATCAGGATTTCCCGGGTTTTGTCAAGCGGCGCCCCGGAAGTCCAGTCCAAGGGAGAGAAGAAACCAAACAGGAAACAAAATAAAGCGAGGTTTGAATTTGATGTTATCGTCAACGAAGTCATGAGGTCGAGTCTTAAAATGTTTCCTTCACCAAAAGCTCATAAGAGTAAGTAGGGGGAGGCAGGTGCGGCACGAGAGCTGACACCGCTGTCCTGCAGTCTCGCCAAATGACCAAGAGCCAGCGTCCATCCCTGGCCACCTTCCCAAAGACCCTCGTTTCCAGAAAGGACAACCCCCAGCACTCCGTGTAACTTTCAAATTTGTGTTGGCAAACACATACATGCTTCAAAAAGGCCATGCGGCTGTTCATTAAGAAGTTCTAGACGGTCCGTAATCCTAGCTCACAGAAAATTAATGTTCTCTTAAACAAATCCAGGTTTCTTGGGCCAAGCCCGAGGTCTGCAAGGCTTGGCGATGTTATTAAAAATGGTATGGAAGGAAGGTGGGAGGCCATGCCCACTGTCCTGGGAGAGGGTCAGCAGCTCCCGTCGGTCCAAGGCCGGGCCGGCCCGGCTTTCCGCCCTGAGTGACCAGCATGCGTGCAACAGGCCAGCGCACAAACAGAGAGGAGCCGCTGCACAGTGAAGGCGGGGAGTGCGTGGCTGAAGGGCATGGTGGTGCCACTTTCCAGCACGTGGCCTTGAAGAAGCCCCTCACCCAGGTGGGTCACCTGAGTCAAGGAGAAGCCAGCGTCGTGGACAGAGCACTGAGACGTGGGTCTAGCCCTGGTTTGCTCCCTTCCCACTGTTACCTTTTCCCCTCTTTGAGCCCCCGTTTCCGTACCAGCAAGATGGGTGTTGCCCTGTCCGGTGTGGCTCAGTGGGTGAGGCATCAGCCCGCACACTGAAAAGCCTCTGGCTTGATTTCAGGTTAGGGTACATGCCTGGTTGGTAGGCCAGGTCCCCAGTTGGGCACATGCAGGAGACAACTGATGATGTTTCTCTCACATCGATATTTCTCTCCTTCTCCCTCTCCCTCCCTCTCTCTCTCTCTAACAACAACAACAAAAAAGGCTTAATTATGTGAGCATCCTAGGACTGGTAGAAGTCAATAACATCTGTGAATGTCATTGAGTGCTAGTCTTCTTAGCATAATTATTACTTCACTTCCAATTCGACCACACCCGAGTCCCATGCTCCAGGGACAAGTGCGGTGGCGCATAGCTTGGGTGGACTCACAGTTTGGGGAGGTTTAAAACGGTAGATCTAGATTCAATGAAATAGCGGAAAGCCTCCAGTGGTTGTGTTTCCTCACAGAATAACGTGTTGAATTGGCTTGTAAAGATTGCTTTCACAGGATTGTGCCGAAGGGACTAGAAGGTGAAAATTCAGGACATTGGAGGCGAAGAGAAGATGGCACAGCCTTCTAGAGAGGAAAGACTAGGTCACACGCAAAGGACCAGGTGTCATGACAGAGTCAGGCCTGGAGGAAAGCAACTTTTAATCTCAGATTCTAGTACACCTGGCCTAATTCTCTATCAAGTATGAGCACAGAATATCTCCAGACATAGAAGGTCTTTAAAATTGTATCTCCCATATGCTTTTTCTTAGAAAGCTACATGAGGATGCTCATTTTTTTCTTTAAAAAATTGGAATAAGTCAAGAAAAAGATGTGGCATTTTGGGGAACAGCCTCCACCCTAGGACAGAAGCCATGGGGATCCCTAAGAGCCTGGTGAAGGAAGAACCCAGGCTGTGCAGGAATCCTAGACCGGTTCTAGTAGGGGTAGAACGTGTAGAATACCTGCTATGTCTGAGTAGCATTTAAGTCATCATCATCATCATCATCATGGAAAGGCAAACATTAACCTAAGAAAGCGAAGATTAAAACACATTGGGAAACTGGAAAATTCAAAGCTGGGTGGGGGAGAAGGGGGAGGGGAGAGGTGAGGGAGAAAACCGAACCCCAGTCTTCCACAGTGAGGCCAACACCAGAGCAGAGGAAGTAGTGGTGTAAGCATGTTATTTCTTGATATGAAGGTGATTACGAAAAAGAATAGAGTGGGAAGTTGTGACCCCCAGGAAAACAGAGGGAAGGACGGGAAGGAGGTAGCTCATTTTCACAAGAACTGGACTATTATGTGGCCCTTTCGGTTGGGTCTGTGTCCATTTTGACCCAAGTAACATTTAAAGGAGGAAGATTCAGGTGCCATTTTGCAAACTTGGGAAGAATGAACCCAACACAGGACAAATCTCATTCTCAGCTCCGGTGAGAACCCAGGGCCGGAGAGCGAGCTTGGGTCGTCATGGCAAAGGGCCCTCAGCTAAAGAGTCAACATTTGAAAATGCTTCCCAGCTCCATGAGAACTCACTGAGGGATTAGAGGCAGGTCCCCCCAATTGTCTCGCTCCTGCTTCAGTCTGGGAGCGAGGCAGGTGGGACCAGGGAGTCCTGGGGGCCCCGCCAGGTCCTCGATTCTGTGCCACAGGCCTGCAGATGGAGTATGGTCAGGGAAAAGTCACCCCAAATCACAGGGCAGCATGCAGAGGACAGATAACTCAGGAGGCTCTGGGGCTCATTGCTCCCCTGAGGGCTCAGCCAGGTCAGCCAGGCGACACTGGTCCAAGTGGATAGAAAATTGGATGGCAGACACTGAGTCCAAGACACCCACTCCATGACCAGCCACCCTCCAGCTGGAGCTGTGGAGCCACCAGAGGGCAGGGTCCCTCCCCCATAGCCTTTCCCTGGTGTGTCCACTCCAGGTGGAGTACCAGCGGCCCAGGGGGCCACCAGGGCTGTGCCTCCGCCCCGTCGCTGCTGCAGTGTCCCTCATGTGCCATCTCTGGCTCTGTTAGAACATGTGGAGCCAGCAACTGGGGGTACACTCTGCCTCTGCAGGACAGACACCTGGGGGGCCCAAGGGCCCCAGACACCGTGAGTGACCCCAACACATCAGGCTGCTCACGGAGTCTGCCCTTGGGGACGGCAGGGCTCTCTCTGGGGTACAAACAGGCTGGCAAACTCTGTGACAACGCAAAATGAGAAGCCCCCTCTTCGGCAGCGGGTGTTGTAAGAGGGGCGCAGGCCATGAGCACCTGTGGCCCCTGGCCAGCGCTCGGGGAACCGCACCCTGAGCCCCGCACCGCCGCCGCACAGAGGGAGCGAGAACCAGCTGGGAATCTGTTTTCCAAACTGACACCCAGAACATCCTTCTGCTCGTCATAAATCAGGATCCCGGGCGTTCTCTGGAAGGAGAACGAAAGACGTTCACCGCATGGAGGAGTCCTCGGGTCCACTTTCGCCTTCAGAAGCAAGGTTGCCTTTCCACGTGGGGCAAAAATGGCCCCCGTCCCAGAATCCTCCCGCACCCCACCCCTGCCTCCCTCTTTTAAAACAATCCAATAAAATAAATGAAAGCTCAAGCAGCCCGAGTTTAATAATCAGGGGATATAATTCAAGTGTAGCCAGTTGGACCACTTCCCTGTTAATCAGAAGAATAACAACGTTTTTCTTGGTGTTTTCTCCGTTGAAGATGGAGTTAATGCCCCTTGTGCGTAGGGAGGGAGCCACATGGATGCGCACTCCCTGCACCTCCCAGGAAAAGGCTGGGGACCAGATTTCTGCCGGCCTAACGGTGTGAAATCACTCGGGAGGCTCCCTGAGAAGTCAGGTCCTCGGCCTCTGACGCTCAGCCCCAAGTATTGCACGGCCCCCGCTTGCTCTGCCCCTGCCCAGCTCCAGGGCCTCCATCCCTCTGACGGCTCCCAGAAGCGCTCGCATCTCATCTGTCCCCACCTGGAAGGCAGGGCGGCTTGTCATCTTGATTGTGAAGTCAGTTTCATGGGTCCACCCCTATGGCAAAGTCTATTCCATCATGCATTTTAAGCCTTCAGTGTGCTAGATGTCGATTATACTCTAAGGAAGCTGTGTTTAGAAGAAGTTCACAGGTCATCTGCTGCTCCACAGCCTTCTCCAAAGGCAGTAAGGGCAAACACATACATGAGTGAGGACATGCATGCTAAGCCCCAGTTCCTAAAACACAGTCGCTTCTTCCCCTGTCTCAGGAAAGCCCAGAGGAAGGTAGGCAGCCCCGGGTGTGCAGGGATCTCACTCCGCAATGTCACCCAGCTACCAAGGTCCCTTCCATTTTGCTCTTCCATACCCGTATGACGGGAGTTGATATACATGGGTATTCATGGCCACATTTCAGCCTGCAAGAAGGCAGAAAAGGGAAATTGAAGGGCAAGCGATTTCCTCTTAGGGAAGTGTTGCAGATACAGCATACAAGGCTTCCGCTCACATTCATTGGCGAGACCATGGTCACGTGGCCGTACCTAGCTGCAAGGGAAGCTTGTAAACGTAGTCTCCGGATAGTAAAACACAGGAGGGACTTTCTGTTCCTCGAAGGAAGGAGAATGTATACTAGAGAGAACAGCTAGCCACCTCTGCTCTTGTATCTTGGGAGGGGAAGTATGAAGAAGACAAAACATAAGTCTCAGGAAATTGCATTGCCACATAAAGCAGGTCCTCAAGAACTGCAAAATGAATGGTGAACGGTGTGTTCGTTTCCTGGGGCTGCCATCGTGACGCAACTGAAGTGATACTCAGCTCAGGAGGGTGCATGTCCAAATTCAAGGCGTCACAGGCGTTGTTTCTTCTGAGGACTGTGAGGGAAAACCTGTTGGTGGCTTCCAGCATCCCTTGGCTTACAGACAACGGTCTCCTGTGTCATCACGTTGTCCTTCCTCTGTATGTGGTGCCCCATCTCCCCATGTGGAGTTTTATGTTTTTATTAAGGACTCACTCTACTCCAGGACGGCCTCACTTTGCAAACTAGATCCACAAAGATGCTAGTTCCCAATAAGGACGTGCACAGGGGGTTAGGACGTCAACATATGAATTTTAGGGGAACACAAGTCAACCCATAACGAGTGGGAAAAGAATCAAATTTGAGGTCAGGAGATGCGAGTTCACATCCCAGTCCTGCCACGGGCTGACTGTGTTATCTTTGAGAGTCACATCAGGTCTGGTCTTATGAACCTCGTTTGTCATGTGAAATCACCACACCTGCCCACAGGGCTGGCGAGGGGCCTGCCCCCCACCCTCCCTGACCGTAGGTCAACTCCAGAGGAAGCCGTACCTTCTGGCACGAGCCCGCTCTTCCTTCCCTCTCTTTTTTGAAATTAAACTTCGTGCAGGATCCTCCACGCTGCTCAAACCAGAAGGGGCCTCTTAGAGAGAAACTCTACCGCAGGCAAAATACCTTCAATTCCCTTCAAGGAAAAAAATCCCTTTTGGTCCACAGATGGGTAATTGTATTCACTGTTTCCAAATGTCAAAATGCCAGTCCAGGCCAGCTCTGCACAGAGATCAAACAGGCTCCCCGGGCCTCCTTCCTACTGATGTGGGTGTAACTTTGGCCACGGGCTAAACGGCTGATGCTGAGCACAGGGGCGCAGCCGACTGCACCACTCACAGGGCGAAGAGATCAGACATCTTCCCTCCTCTGTCAGACACCGAGAAGTCGCCTTCACACCAGGGGCAGCTCTTTAAGCTGCCCGATAGTAAGAGACAGACTCTTCTTAGCGAATGCCAAGGCGGTGATCAGATCGCAATATTCAAAGTATCAAATCAGCACACCGTAGGCCGTCATCATGCTCACATGGTGTGTCAGCAGCCCCAGGAGGTGACCAGGAGCTAGTCTCTCTCCAGCCCCTCATCCAGAGAGCCCGTCCCCATGGCTCGTCAGCTCTCACGTCTCCTGTTAGGCCGTTGCATTTGCCTGGTGGTCCAAGAGCTGGAAGCAGAGACATGAGCCCCCACGACCAGGCTCCCTATTACCGTGAGCCAACGTTCACTGGTTGTTTGGGAAATTAGGTTCGGAGCCTGGTGTGGGCGAGGGTGGGCACCTGGGCACGTGCAAACTCTCCTTGCAAATGCGTCCCTCACCCCAACTGCAGTGTGTCCGCTGAAGGTGACCGGCCGCTCCTCAGTGACAAAGCCACCGGAGCGCGTCAGCCAGGACCGCCGAGTGCAAATGACAGGACTGTCATACTCGCGGCTTCTGCCCTTGTCCCGCCGCTGTCTGTGGCCAACCCTGGCGGTCAGAGTGAGCCTGACAGAATATAATCTGATCCTGTCTCTCCTCTGCTCAACACTTCCTCCTCCGCTGGCTTGTGCCTCTCTCGCTGACCAGAAACTGTGATGCGGGACAGTGCCCATCACTGCCTTCAGCGTTCGCCATTGACACGCCCGCCCACCCACTCACTCAGGCCCAAGGGCACTGTGTGGTCCCCAACCCGCGCACCCACGCACACCCACACTCTCTGTATGTGGTGCCCATTTCGTTACTCACTGCCTACTGTACTGTAAGCTCAAGACAGGGGTTTTGTCTCTTTTGTCCCCTGCGTTGTGTCTGGTGCCTAATACAGTGCCTAGCACATAACAGATGCTCAGTTAGTGGATGGATGGATGGAGACCATAGAAAACCACTGCAGGGTTTTAATAAAAGGAGTAACTGGATCATATCAATGCTGTAGAGGAGCCATTTTCACATGAAACCCAGCATCACTGCTCCCTACTACTATCTAAGTGTATTGATTTACTTGGGGTCAAGGGGAAAGGACCTTATTATTTTTTTTTTTTTTAAGATTTTATTTATTATTTCCAGAGAGAGGGGAGGGAGAGAGGCAGAGAGGGAGAGAAGAATCCATGTATGGTTGCCTTTCACCTGCCTCCAGCTGGGGACCTGGCTGGAGACCTGGTTTGCAACCTGGTTATGTGCCCTGGCTGGGGAATCGAACCAGCGACCTTTGGGTTCGCAGGCCGGCACCTTATCCACTGTGCTACCAGCCAGGGCCGGAAAGGACCTTACTTACCCCACCACTTCCCTTTAGAGAGTTTTGTGTCTCTCCCAAATTCACACGACCCGTGAGCCCGCACTGGACCCTGCATCCAGCCACGGGCTCTCTTACCTGTCAACCATCCCCCAGCTCCAAGTTTCAGTGGGAAGTACCTCTTGACACGTGAGGGAGTTAGGGCTGAAAGCCTAGTATCAAGTGTCCCTGAAATGATGACCTCAGGGGTGACATGTCACGTTGTGAGGTGTCTCTCTCATGGCAGGACTTTTTGTGCAGGTATTTTATGCAGGAAGGACATGAAATGGCCGTGACCAGCTCGGCAGGGTCAATGCTCAAGTGGCTGAGTTAGGTGGAAAGCCCACCCGGTAGAACACAGAAAACCCTGAACTCCAGCCGTCCCCACCCCTGGCCGCCCGTCATGACACCAGCAGTTTCTGACCACTCCAGCTCTGTTTCATCGATGACAATGACGCAGAGTCTCAGACTGCAGCCATGTCCCATCCTCTCCAGCTCGAAGGTTGAACTTGAGAGGCCAAAGCGCTGGTTCACTTTCTCTAGTCAACCCCCTTCTGACCTTTCTCCTCTCTGGGAAAGGGCCCAGACAGCTCTCAGCCTCGCCTGGTGACTCCCAGGTCACTTCCTGGTGACTCCCAGGACCAAAGCCCGCTGTCACTGAAGGACATACTAAAGTAGCGCTATTGAAATAACCCTCTATTTTCTGGCCCTAAAACTCAAGGTCTAAGACCTGGATTCAAATCCTGACTCCCTTCTTGCTAACTGGGCAACACTCAGTGAGTTGCTTAACCTTCTATCTTAGTTCTCATAACACAAATTGGAGATGACAGTCCCAACAGCCAGGGCCACTGAGCAGACGCGGTGGGATTTGCGCCACAAAGCAATGGACTGTCGGGAGCACACCTCCATGATGCCAGCGCCCTAGGGAAGGCAGGAGACGCCCCTGCTCCCATCTTGTCGCCTGGACAGAGCCGATGACCGATGACTGCTCTGCAGCTGTGTCCCCAGCAGGAAGCGTCAGGCTGCAGGGAGAGAATGGGAAGATTTGCAAACAACCTTATTCAAAGTCCTAGGGGTGGTGTGGGCCATCAGAATAAATAGTGACGGGTTTTACTGAGAAAACGTGACTTGTAAATCAGGCTTTTCCCTGAAGATGCTTCCTAAGGTTGCCCGCAGCCGCAGCCATTTCAGTCCCACTGGGGATGCAGATGTGGGGGCTGGGGGGGCGGGGGGCAGGGCCAGGGAAGCCCCTGGCAGCTGCCCTGCTCTCTCACACACATCTCCCCACTTTGCCCCCTGTCCCCATCACCCCAGCTTTCTGTCACTTCCCAACACTGCCCAGGCCTGGCACCAGCTGCCCCGCGGGTAGAGTGCACCCCACCTGTCCCAACCCCCACTGCTTATCAGGGGCAAACTCCTCTCCACCTGCAGGTGGGATCCCCCTAATGTCTCTGAAGTCACCCTGAAGGGGCTCCACACGTAGTGGCCCGGGGGCCGGCCTGTGGTGGGTATGACGTTGCTGGCTCATGGGGTCATTCATAGAACATGAGTCTCTTTCCCTCCTCCACCCCATGTGGGCCACAGATGTCCCCAGTAGCAGGGAGAGGATTTGGGGCTCCACCCCACTTCATTGGACCCAGGAGAGAGGCCAGAGGGGGCTGAGGGGGCTGAGGGGGCCGCGTGCCGGCCAGACCGGGGCACTGAGTGGTGGGAGACCTGTGGGTTCTCACGCGAGCCCGGGAGGCTCAGCCTCGGGTCGGCGTCCGCCTGGTGCGGGGCGTTGGATGGAGCCGCGGAGGCTCTGGCGCCAGCACAATGGCCTCCTGGGAAGCCAGTGGAGGGGGAACCAGATTACACAAACCCGGCAGCTCACGCACTCATCAGGCTAATGAGGCTCGGTGCCTGCCTCCCTGCAGAAGGAATGAAGAAGAAACGAACTGCAGCCCCACGCGCCCGCCGCGGCAGCAGACGGAGCTGGCCCGGACTGTGGCCCTCCCGGGACGCCTCCTCCTTCCTCCCATCAAACACCCGCTGCAAGTCCGCCCTCCCCTTCCGTCTACCTGCGCCTGCCTGGCCTTGACAGGGAGCGGGCACCTGGGGCCGCGCTAACCAGGGCTAACGTTTGAGTGTTTCCTGGGCACGTTCCCAGGCCTCGCCCTAGTGGACCCCACAGTGACCTCAGGAGTTCCGGCTGTTGTCACCCCCCTGCTCAGAGCCAGCACACGACCCTGGTGTGGGAACCTCCATGCGGGGACAGGAGAGCTCCGGACAGACATCACATGGGACTTACTCGTTGTCCCTCTGAGCCTCAGTTCTCTGCTCGGGCAGTGGGCGTAGGGAGCCTGCCTCACAGGCACATGACACAAGGGGACAGGAAAATGGTTCAGATTCACCGCCCTCAGGGCCTGACAGCTCAGGAAGGCAAGGAGAACCACAAGGTCAAGGGGCCGTGAAGCCTGGTGACATCGGGGGTCACACTGTCCTGGCACAGAAGCCTGGCCCCCTGACCCAGCTGTGACCTCCTCTGCGGTGGGGGGCACGGGGCTGTCCATGGGGCTCTTCCCCTGTTTCCTGATGTCCAGGGTCCGGCGCACAGAATGGGGCACGGTGGGTAGATGGCTAGGTAGAAAGGTAGACGTATCCTAGGATGGAAGAGGGCGGGAAGCACAGGTGGACAGAGAGGAGAGAAAGTGGAAGGATGGGCGCCTGGATACGTGATGGACACATGGTGAGGGGCAGAGGGACAGATGGGTGGGTGGACGGACAGATGGATGCATAGGAGAGGTGCATGGATGTATGCGCAGATGAACAGACTTTCTGAACTGAGCGGGGCCGGTCTGCTCAACATACCTCCTCCTCCTCAAGTGAACGAAGGTCTGCGTGGGGACAGTGGTTGTCTGGACCACAGTGAGTTAGCCCCCTTCTTGCCTGCCCCTCCCTCCCTCTGTTTCCTGAGATCCTTCATCCCCTGGGGAGCGTCTGAGCTTGTAGCAGAGAATCCAGCTTGTAACACCGGTGGTCCCAGCCCAAGCACCATGCCCAGCACCAGCCGCCTGCGGTGCTGGAGCCCCCCCCACCTCCTCTACAGGCCCCACTCCTGCAGGTCAGCCTCCCCCCAGGGGACCGGGCAGCCATCGTCAGGCTCAGTGATGCCAAGGACCATGATAATCATCACTGCCACCCGTGTTTGAGCCCGTATGTGATGTCCTATTTCCATTAACCTCCATGGAACAGGTAGTAACAGTGATGAGAACACAAATGACAGCCTCAGCTGACATTTATCGGAACTGGCCATGTCCCAGACATGGGGCTTCACTCCCAACTCAAAGAGAGAAGTATAAGGATGTCACGGAGAGGGAACTGAGGCATAGCAAGGGTTAGTGACCCCCCGCCTCCCTGCGGGCCCACAGCTTGGAGCCCAGGAAAGCTGGACTTGACCCTGGGCGTGTCTGCCTCCAGCTTTCTGCATGGGGCCCCTTCTCACACTGGCTCTCAGCTGGTGTACTTCTCAGTAAGTTCCTTAGAGCTTCCCTGGAGTTCTTTGTAGTCCCCCTGGAGTTGTTTATAGTTTTCTTTGAGCTTGCTTAGCTCATTGAGCTTCTCTATCATCATTATTTTGAATTTGTCTGATAATTTGCTTGCCTCTATTCCATTTAGCAGCTGTTCTGGGGAGTCCTCCTTCCCTTTCGATGGGGGCTTGTCTCCCCATTTTAGGTGACTCTCCTTGTTTGTTTCTGCTTCTTAGATTGGTCTGCTTTGATTCCCTGTCTCCACGGCGTGAACTTCTATGGTAGGAGACCTGTGGGATTCAGAGGTACCGTCTCCTTGACCCCCTGAACTTGACATTCTTGGGGTACCTTTACGCCATTTATTTTGGCTCTCTGGTTGTACTTGGGGTTTTGTTGTCTTGCTCTTTGGTAGATCCTTCCCTCTGGTTAGCTGAGAAAAACACTTCCTAAATTACGGTCTCCATCACTAGAGTATGAGCATCTCCAGGCCTGAAATTATGTCAGCTTCACCCGTGGCCCAGGACCTTGAACATCGAGTAGCTATCAGCAGAATTCAGTGCAGGAAATAGCAACATGTCTAGATGTTTTTGGCAGAAAGTTTTTCAGCACGTGGAAATAGGTGGTTATGAAATTCTTGGACAAGCGAGCAGAGTGGGTGCTATGGGGCTGCTGCTGGGCTTTTGGGGTCCTTCACCACTGCGTTGATTCTGAACTTAAGGAACTATGGGAAATCCTGTTGATGCCCCAGCAGCCCCCTCCCCGGCCCCCAACTGATAAGCTGAGAGCGGGACACGGAGCAACCACGCCAAGAGCTCCTGTCTGCCCGAGCCTGCCCACCAGCCGCCCGGAACAAATTCTGCTGTCTAAATCTTGCACTAACCCCTCTCGCCATCAGACCCCGAATTACATCCAGGACCCTAGCAGGGAGGCAACCTGGAAAATGCAGTTTTTATCCATCTATCCCCCATGAAAGGGCAGGGTGAGGGGAAGGCGACGAGAGAGGGAAAATGGGCGCAAGGTGCCTGTACAGAGTGCTGGAGGCAACTGCATAGAGTGGGCGCTGTCTTAGTTATCTACTGCCACCTAGCAAGCTGCCCCAACACCGAGCAGGTCGAAACATTTATCATCTCCTGGTCTCTGAGGGTCAGGAACCCGGGCACAGCCTGGCCGATGCTCTGCGTAGGTAAATCTTAGGCTAGATGGATCACAGTGCTGGGCCAGGAGCTGTGGTCTTACCCGAGGGCTCAACTGGGGCCGGAGCCACGCCCCCAGTGGGTGTCGGCAAGTTCAAGTCCCGGAGGCCGCTGCCTGAGGCCCCACTTCCTCACTTTCAGTTTCTTGCCACATGGGCCTCTCCCACAGGCCAGCTGATTCCAGCAAAGGCAAGAAGTGAGTCAAAAGAACCTGCTAGTCTTTCAGAGCCTAATGACAGAAATGACATCACAACGCTTTTGCCTTGTTCTAAGGCCAGCAGGAAGCCACTAGGTCCAGCCCACACTCAAGGGGCAGGGCTAGGGCAGGAGATGAGGGATATTGGCATCTGTGGAAGCCATCTGCTACGGGTGCTAACAACATTTGGTGAACACCTGGGTGAAGAACTGTCCCCGAGACAGGCCATCTGACTGCCACACACAACTTCCTGTAGTCCTGGTACGCTGCTGAAGTTACCGGGCTCAGCGTTCCCGAAGATCATTCTGGGTACAACCAGAGGACAGAGGAGAGGCTGCTTCACTGGAACCAACTCATGTCACGTGGCTGGATGAATGACATGCTTGGTGTCCTTTTACAATGAGAAAGGTAACTGCTAACTAGGCCCAAAGCTCCAATCAGCTGGTTGTATCAGGGTATGTCTCATTGTCCCCCTTAATTTCGTCTTTCCCTCTCCCCAAATGTCTATCTCCCTTTGTCTCTGTCCTCCATGTAATGACATGAATATCCTCAAGTAAGACAGCTGTGATGGAGGAGGCTCATTCATTTGGACAAACTCGAGGGCCTACTGTGTTCCAGACCGTGCCCTGAGCAGCGAGGACACAGAGTGAGGAGGACACGGCTCCAGCTCAAGTCTTTGCTGGGGTGGGACATGGGTGCAGAGTCCTCCAAGAAAAAATTAAAAAACAAACCTAGGTTCCCTTTGAGGCCCTTGTGGGATGAAAGAAAATGCACCCATAAAATGAAGAACCAAGGGTCTATGGGAGCAGGTGACTCACTCAAAGGGAGAAATGGGCCAGCCAAGTGGAGTCAGGGAGGACACAGGACACTGATGGGAACCAGAGGGTGACCTGGCGAGCAGAACCAGAGATGGGAAATAGTCTCACCTCAGACGACGGGACAGGCAGCTATCAGAGACTGGTGCTCACGGAGCAGCACTATGGCGTGGGAGTAGGCTTGGCGAATATGCATAAAGTTACACTAACTATCCGAACAAAATGTACGTGCAGAGGTGAAATGTGGAAAGAACTTTGCTTAAAGAAAACATCCAAGTGTGGAATGTCGGCTTTCGATTTTATATGCGATCTTTCCATTTGCCAAATTATCTAGGGAGGACATGTTACACTTTGAACTTAGAAAAGAGAAATGGTTAGCAATAAAGTATATTGACTGCGTTTGGAGGCACCGTCTTGAAAGAGGTGCAGGAGTTAAAATGAGGTTATAGGGGTGAATCCTAATGCCATCTGATGTGTGTCCTTATCAGAAGAGGAGATTAGAACATGGACACGCAGAGGGACAGACACACTGCAGGACACGCACGGTGGACCACCGCGTGAGGACACAGGGAGCAGACGGCCATCTGCAAGCCCAGGAGAGAGGTCTCAGGAGACAGTAAGCAGCCACACTTTGATCCCAGACTTGCAGCCTCTGGAATTTTAAGAAAATCAATTTGTTGTTTAAGGCACCTTGTCCGTGGTCATTTGTTATGACAGCCCTGGGTAACTGCTACACCCACCCTGGTCAGACAGAACCAAAACTGGGACTGGGAGTGGGCAGAACCAGCCCGAGCCAGCACTGCCTCAAAGGGGCCACGCACCACGAGAGATAAATGCAGATTGCTAAATGCCACCAAGCTTTGTGGTTGGGTTATCAAGCCATAGTTGGCTGATATAGGACATCAACGGGCCTCGGAGTGCTTATACGTGATCACACACAGGGCTTTCAACTGGCCATGACTTAGTCTTGATATGGCTTTTTGCAGGGAAAATGGCCCCTTGCCTCTACAACTTAAAACCATGATCGTACGAAGAGCAACAAAAAAGCGGGAAATCCTGGACTCTTAACTCAAATTCAGGTTCACCACTCACTAGCTGAGCGGTGCTGGCTGGGCAAGCTTCTACCCGCTCTGGGCCCCGTTCACTCCTCAGGTAATAATACCGAAATCGCAGGACCGCATGAGGATGAAAGGAGTGGGTGTATGCACAGCCCTTCACGTGGCACTTGGCAGTGTGAGCTGTCCCTGTGCACGGGGCACCCACAGCATGCCGGGCTCAGGCCGGGGCCCTCACTCTGCTACTGCTCACCTTCTCAAGAAGCCCCTCAGCCCTATTTTGCCAATTAATTCAGAGAGATTAATCCACCCAATTCTCTCCATCCACACTTCTGCCCTCCTAGTCCAAAATCTGCAATGTTCTTCCTCCAGCCCCACTTCAGATCCCAGCTCAGCTGTTCCATCTTTGGAGACCTTCTCCCAACCTCCCCTCCCCAGCCCACGCCCCCACTGCCCCTTTCCCAGCCCCCTGCACTTGCGAATCCGTCAGGATGTGCCAGGCTCTGCTGCAGTAACAAGCAGGCCCTTCAGTTCCGAGTTTCACTGAGGTTTATTTCGATCTCTTGCTGTGTGTTCATTGTGGGGTGACAGGGGATGGGGGCAGGGCTAACTCATCATGGTCACTCTGGGGCCCAGGCCTAGCAGGGGCTTCATCTCTGCACATCCCCAGTGAGAAGGGACTGTGGCGAATGGTGACTGGCTTTACAGCTCATTTGTCACTGAGATACAGGGCCCTTATGCTCACCTTTCATTGGCCAAAGCGAGTCATGGACACGTGTCATCTCAAAGGGGATGAGAAAAATGCGGTCCTACCATGTGTCTGACATGGGATTTGGGGACACACTCTGGAGAATGTCACTAGCAGCCACCACAGTAGCATTGACCCCAGCTGTGAATTTACGTGCATTTCTGTGACTGATTTCTGTCTCCCCCTGGAGTACAGATCCTGGGAAGAGGGTCCCATCTGGTTTGGTCATTACTACATTCCTGGTGTCTTGCACGTAGTAGGCACTACATAAATATTTACTAAATACATTATTGAAAAGTGACTTCCCGAGTCACTTTGTGATCATTTCTGGATTTGAACCCACATTTATCTGACAAAAACTTCTATCCACATCACTCGACCAGTGTTTTAATTCTGTTAGATATAGTCTAAATTTGGGGCTGTCTTTCAAACTAAATGTTATTTGTTTTTTGTTTTTTTAATTGGAAAGGGCTAAGGTAGGAGCAATGAGATTAATTATATCCCAGTGGGAATTAAGTTGATCAGAGTTATTCCTTTTCCCCTCTTCCAGCTTGATACCGCCAGCACAGAAAGTGAGGCATACGCTGGGCTTTGGTAGGAAACACGGTTTTGATGAGATGGGAATCAAGACCGGGAAGGAGGCGGGGCTCCTTCTGAGACGGGCTGATGGTCTTTGGCCGCATCTAGTTTCGCCCACAGTGGACCCTGTGCAAAATGATACGGCACCGTTGGGTACAACGCGGGTTCCTTCCTTGGCAGACGGGAGCTCTAGGCAAATGAGCCAGGAGACTGTTGAATCCCATGCAAGTTAGCATGTAAGACAAGGAATCTGCAAAATATCTTTCCCTCTTCTGAACTGTGGTCAGAAGCAATTTTGCCAAGAGTAAGCAGGCCCAGGATATGAAATACTTTTACTAGGAGCACCCCCGACCCCCCCCCACCCCCCCAAAAAAAACAACCACAGGGTCTTGTGCAACGGGATACCAAAGCGCCCTCTTGTGCGGAACCTGACAACTACAAGCCAGCCGCGGCCGCCGCCCGCCCAAGGCACCCCTTGCATCTGGAGGAGGGAAGTACATGTTTTGCAAAGTGTGTGTCCTACGCCCTTCTGTTGTCGGCCACAAGCATTCCCAGCTCACTGTGGAAGATTTGCGTTCGCGGCGGCGCTTGGGGTAGGGCAGCTGTGCGGCTGACGAGCCCATGTCCGCAGTCACGCAGCTATTCCGATACTTCCAGTAATTACAGCTTTCCTCGCTGCCCGCTTGGGTTGCACAAGGGACGAGGAGGGAGAATCTCCAGTGTTTAAGGGGAAAAAAACAGATCTGGAAAGTTGCCGGAGTCAGGGGCAGGGGTGGGGGAAAGAGCTAATTCAGCACAGACATTTTTGCTTGAGAATCTAAAGAATTCAGCAGACACTCACGCACACACATACACACACACACACACACACACACCCCAAAGAGGAATACGCGTATTTTAAAGTGATCTGGGATTTCATCTCCCATCTTGGTTTGCAGAAGCCTGACTGAAAAGGGCGCTGGGGTAGGGCATTTACATTTTAGCCCGGGGATTTCCTGCCCGGGAAACTACATTTCTGCAGCCTTCACCGCTTGTGGCCCAGAAGCACAGTATCAGCACAAGAGGCTTTTAACCTCAAAGCAAAGGCATCTCTGGCACGTTTACTGCCTTCATTCTTGTGGCTGATTCAGACTTAAGTTTTCCGCAGGAGCATGGCCACACCCCAGGCCTGCTCGCACCCCAGGCCTGCTCGCACCCCACACAGCTGCGGGAGCCCCCCGCCTGCCAATGGAACCAGGTTCCCCGCTCCCTCACAATGCCCAGAGAATTCTTATCAAGACAGAACTTCCTTCCTTGGGGGGTGGGGGTCAAGACACTTAGAAAGACTTATGACGGACAGATATATCCTAGTCCGTAAGAACCCATAATTACCAGCAACGTTGATTTACGAATTGAAGGTGAGGAAAGAGAAGAGAGAGATTTGCGTTTGAGCTGAAGAACAGACCACGTGAGAGTGAAACTGAGACAGTGAAAGTACTGATCACAATACAGAGGTGGGTTGACAAAGGGGCCTTTTTCCAGCGTAAGGCTACCTTTCACGATGCCCACCGTGAGGACAGCTGGACACGGCCCCAGTGAGGGCTCCCCACTTTAGCCCCAGGACAGAGCTTCCCCCTTGGAGAAGCTGCGGTTGTAAGAATCCTTTGAAGGGTTCTGGAAAGGTCTGGAAATAAATGCTCTACTGAGGTAGCCTGTCCCCTGTGGGGCCAGGGGAAGATGTGAGCTCTCAAAGGGCTAATACTGTCCCATCTTGGTCCCCACTCCCTCTTTTCTCCACAAGGAGAAAATACAGATCCACTGATTTGGGGGCTGTGGTTAGCACGTGGTAAAGACGGAAACAGCTCCAGCAAAGCCAGACTACACGTGCGTACCGGGAAAACAGAGCAACAGGAAGCAGTAGAGTGGTGTTTGGAAAATAAGTGACCTAATTCCAATCTTCCCCCAGGAAGCTTGTGATCGTCAAATGCCGAGTTTGAGGGCGGGAGGGAGTGACCATAAACGCCACAGGTTGGGGCAGGGCAGCTGGAAGGGGGACCCTCGAAGGTGCCATTTCCAGTGGGGAATCTTCCAGGCCCGTACGTTTGGCTTGGTCCTGAGCTCAATCTTACGAAAGGCCTTCTCTCTCAAGTGTTCATGGCATTGATACTGAAATTGTCCCCAAAGTGAATAGCTGGCGGAATGACGTGTTACTCTGAAGGGTGGTGGAGAGACACTTACGTGGGCCAGACCCCAGGCCCCTGCGCCGGAAGGTACACCTGCAGGGACCTGCGTGCGCCTCTCACATTGTCGCTTTCTCCAGTGACACTACCAGCTGCGTGACCGCGCGCCCTTCTCTTTGTTTTGTTTTCAATCTATTATTTGTTAAGCCACCTTTGGGGCCCAGTAGTACTGGCTTCATATGAGATACCAATCAGACCTAATTCTAAGATGTCTGATTTTTTCATTATGTTTTTTTTTTTTTTTTTGTCATTTCAAACCACCAGACTTATATATATATATATTTTTTTCCTTACTTCTACATTAATTTCTTTTTTAAAAAATTTTATTGTTGTTGTATTACATCCATCCCCTTTTTGCTCCCCTCTGTCCCCCTCCCCACCCACCCATTCCCCCCAAAATCAATCCCACCTGTTGTCCATGTCTCATTATGTATTTTATTTGAAAGACTTTCTCCCAAATAGTTTGGAGCTATTTCTTGGGGGATTGTTAGAGCTGTGCACCCTACGGCAGCTCTTTTCTCTCTCTCAGTAGAAATGCCCCTACACAGTACGTGCTGTTCACATTAAAACACACCCAAACCTGACCTCCCAAAGTCCCCTACAAGCTCCAGGGCAAGTGGGGACAAAAGATGACCTGAAATTAGCTTCAAGTCACTGTAGATGGCTCCTGCCTCTCTTCACTTCAGGCTCAAGATGCTACCTGCAAGGGGGTGTGTTTCAGACCTTGGGGACTTTCCCACCTCCTCGAAGCCACCAGGATCATGGGCGGCCACCTCCCCAACCCACCTGCTGGGTAGAGAGCCAACCTGAAACTCCACAGTAGCAGCGAGAGTGCTTTCACATGTGGGGGAACGGGAAGGGCTGGGGAGGGAGGGAACTCTAATCTCCACTGGAAGATTCAATGGAGAAATTTCAATGAGACTAGACAGGGGCAGGGGGCAGGGGGTGACATTGAGTGCTACTCTCCAGAGACCTCTGGAGGAATAAAGGATGTAGACAGATATCCTTATTTTTTTATTCAGTTGTATTGGATACAAATATGGGAGTAGCTCCCAGGAAGTCAGAAGTGGAAATAGTAGAACAGATGGGTGGAAGGAAGGATGGATGGATGGATGGCGGCCGGATGGATGGACAGACAGTGGATGGATACACGGATGAGTGTTTGGGTGGGTGGATGGATGGACTGGTGGGTAGGGTGGATAGATAAATAGACAGGTAGGTAGACAGATGAATGGGTGAGAGGTTGGTAGATGGGTGAACAGGTTGCCAGGTGGATGGACAGACAGGTGGGTGGGTAAGCAGGTGAAAGGAAGTCAGCGAGTGGAAAACAAGACGGGTGTGAGAACGGCCATGGTCTGGAAGAACCAGTGTGGTCAAGGCAGGACTCCTGGAAGAGGCTTTAGTAGGTGCCTGTGGTGAACAGGCCAGGCCAGATGTTTAAGGAAAGTCTAAGGAAAGGGCTCAGAGAGGAGGCAAAGTCAATGAAAAGCTTTTCAGAACTGAACATATCACTGAAGTCATCAATAGGGCGTTTTATGCTGTAGCGATGGAGTTAGGATGGAAAGCAGTCGTCCCAAGGATTCTTAAAATGGGAGAGGCCTGGACGCAAACCTTCCGTCCGCGAGAGTTGCCCGAGTTGTTTCCCAGACTGCCTACTAATTCGACACAAGCTGATTGGGCTCCTCCTACACTGCACTGGGCCCTGGGGACACGTCAGTGAACAGAACGGACAAATCCCTGCCTCTCCTGCAGCTTCCTATCTAGTGGGAACAAATGACAGTGAACACAATGGTGTCCAAAGGGTGCCGCGTCCCCCTGGGGGGCGCGGACACCCAGAGGTTGCCTGCTCTCCTGCCCTGCGTCACTCTGCCCCTTGGGAACCAAGGCCCCAGAGTCAGAGCACTCAGATCATAAGAGAGTGGAGCATTTGGAATATTGCCCAGAGCATAATCTACCCCAGCCGGGTCCCCCACCGCAAGCCGTAAGCGCACTTGAACTGGGTGAGTCCAGCATCGAGCTGTCCATGAGGGAGTGGAGGCACCGTCGAGGGATCAATGACAACCCTCACTGGGAGAGTGGAAGAAGGAGGCTTCTAAAAGAAACTACCAGGGAAAGAGGAGCTTGCCAGTATGAGGACCTACTGTGTGCCCAGCACAACCTGTCTGCTAAGACCTCCATCCCCAACCCTGGGCACTTGCAGTGACTACGCGGTTACGTGCCCTGCCCTCTGCCCCGCTGTACACAGGGAGCCCTGGGCTCATGTCCAGGCCTGTCTGCTCTTTGTGTCCCCTTCCTGGGTGTCCCTGTGACACTCACGAGCTGCTAAGTTCTCAAAAGACAGCAGCGTCTTCACCCCCAAGAAACCGCCCTGGGGAATTTCCCCAGGATGCAGGCAGGTCTGTGGCAGCAGGGGTGCGGCAGGCAGACCCTTGCGCATCAACAAGGCAGAGGTGCTTCTACTGGGTTTGCTTATGGGTGTTCTTCCCAGTGCTACAATTGCTGTCGGTGACTTTGGGCCTGAGGGTCAGTAGGAGCAGCCTCAGGTCCGGAGCAGGGGCTGCGGGGGAACTGGTCGCCCTGCCACTCGCCCATCACCCTGCCCCCCTCCTCACAGCAGGTGTTTACACTCCGGGACCTGAAAGTGCAGCTCTGCTCCAGTGGTGCAAAGGGCAGCGGAGCCCCTGTGCTGTTTGGAGGGGCCGTAAACCAGGCCTGCAATCCTGGAGATAAACGCGCCCGGAATGCAGCCCTGCCGCCTCTCACAGGAGCTCTGGTTTCTGCAGTCCTCCCAGGGCCCGGAGGAAGAGTCCTGCACATTCTTTCTGGAGCAGGGTGCTGGGAGGAGCCCCCGGGCCCCTCTCCGGGGCCCCCCGGGGAGCAAGGCTCCCCCCCACCCCATGGGAACCGCCCTGGGGAGGGGATGGGGCCACCCGGCAGGATGGCCCTGTATCTAACTCCCGGGGCAAAGCTTTTCTTCTGCTGCTTCCATACTCCCGCCCCGGCAGGTGTGGTGCAGAGGACAAGGGGTTTGGGAGCTGCTGGGGGGCTTCCCCCCCACCCTGAGCCACAAGGTCATCCTTCGGGACAGGGCAGCTCAGTGAATGAAAAAGCAGCCATGGCCTGCTGCGGCCACCGTCACAAATGCCAGACCCAGGGGCTCAGACGACACACATTTCTTTTCTCACAGTCCTGGGGGCTTGGAAGCCCAGGACCATCAAGCTGTCGGGGTGGCCATAGTCAGCCATCCTCTCCCTGTGTCCTCACGTGGTTGTCCCTCTGTGTATGCGCCGTGTCCCAGCCTCCTCTTCTGATAAAGATGCCGGTCAGATCCGATGAGGGCCCGAACAACCCTAATGACCTCATTTCGTCTTAATTACCTATGTAGAGACCTATGTAGACACCGGCCCATGCTGAGGTCCTGGGGGAAGGGCAGCAACACAAGGATTTGGGGGACACACATGAGCCATTGCAGTGCTCATGCAGTTGGCTTGTCCGCCATCTCTGGGGCCTCAGGAAGCCACCCCACCAGATGAGCTAAGACACACTTCCCAGGGAAGAGGAGGATGAAGCCTGTGCTACGTGTCAGACCCGTGACCTGTGCTTTATGGGTGCATCTGAGCGGAGCCCGCTGTGTCAAGGGTGTTCCCCGCTATGTGTTTTGTTTCTCACTGAGGGTGGGGAGTGGGAGCCCCCATGGGGTAGCAGCTTGTTTTCCATGAGCTCTGAGGCCTCTAGGGTTCTGGGGGCGGACATGGGCTTTGTTTAAATTATTCATTCACCCAGGAAATAAAAATGGACTCCCTAGTACGGCCAGGCATTTGTTTCCAACAACGTACCTCCGGGTGGAGGTTGCATCTCCATGGAGGGAGATAGGCCATCAATAGGGATAGTGAGTGAGTTGGATAGCATGTGAGGGCACAGGTGAGAGAAGGGGCCAGAGTACCTTCCAAGGGGAGCTCCATGTGGTCAGTGAAGACAGTCCTGGCTGGGGAGACGGCCGCTGGGCAGGGCTGGCAGGTGGGAAGGGAGTTAGCCAGGCGCTGGGCTAAGGGTGGGCCCTCCCGCCTGCCGGGCCCCTGTGTCCCGCCTGGACGGAGCCGGCCTTGGACTCTGGGTGCCAGACACTTGCGGCAGGGCGCTGGCTGGGAAGGTGCTGAGTGACACCCTCGTGGCCTCTGTGGCACCATTCACCCATGCCACCGACAAGTGCTTTCACTGGGTGCCTGCGGTGGGCCTGCCCCTGTCCCAGGTATGGGGGAGAACCGTGGAGGACAGAACAGAAACGGTCCTCTGGGCCTGCGTGCTGCTGGGCAGAGTCACACCACCACAACGGGACAGGTCCTACGTCCCCTGGGGTGTTGCGAGTTACAGGAAGGGAACTGCGACAGATCAGGGGCTGGGCTCGCCGTTTCCCAGCAGGTGGTCAGGGAGGACATTTGAGAAGAGACTTGATGGAAGTGACCGGTAGAGGCCGTGGGGATTAATTGCCCACGAGGACGGAGACTGGGGCAGAAGCGCTGGACAGGCTGCAAAGTCTGGCTGCGGTAGGACGAGGAGGAGCGGCCGTTCCCCAGTGGGGGTCGTCATGCGGGGCGGAGGGCGGTAACGAAAGCCCCAGGCGTTGAGACCAGGAAACGCCCAGCCTAGGCAGAGTGTGACAGGTTTCTTCATCTAGGGACGGTGGTAGCTGGTGGCCCATCTGAAGGTTCAGGAGTAGGACAGCACCAAGGAGGCTCCCAAGTGTATCTGACCCCAGAGCTTTGGGGAGAGAAAAAGCATACCCGGCATGAGCATTCCTCGGAAAACACATTTTCTGCAGCACCTGTTCCCTGAGCTGGACAGCAGGAGGGGCAGGTGGTCCTGGGGAGGCAGCCCTGCCCGCCTGCCCATCTGCAAGTGGGTGCACCTCCCCGCTGTCCCCAGCGGCTGTCCTTGGAGCACAGAGGTGAGAGGAAGCCCCTGTGGGTGTGGTTAGTGCCTCCATCTCCCCAGGCCGCAGCCTGACACCCCTCTGTCCCCCAGAGCCCGCGAGGATTGAGTGACTCACTTGTGGGAAATTGTTGGAACCCATGAGCTAGTCTTCATCGCTCTTAACCATGGCTGCAGTGAGATAATCCCTTTCCCCAAATGAATAGGGGGTGCCAACTGGGGCCTTCGGGGAAAACAAAACCTTAGTCAGGAGAGTGCCTTTCGGGGTAAAAATACTGACCCCCCCCAAAGGCAATAATAATGATGAAATTAATAAAACCACCAAAAAACCAAAGCGATCTTTCATTTATCACTCATCCGTGGTCTCTGTCTACCCCTTTACAATTATTCTCTCTCTTGGAGATTAGACATGAGCATCCTCCCTTCACAGACAAGCCTCAGAGAGGGTAGGTAACCTGTCCAAGGACGCACAGCAGGCGAGCCGCTGGGAAGATATGGATTCCTTCCCGCACGTGAGAAATGACTGCCCACTGCGCTGTGTGAGTTGTTCTCTGCCGTTTTGGATGGGACTGGCCCCACCGCGGTGATAACAGAAAGAGGTGGGAGGCACTGAGGGGACAGACTTAGGCCTGGAGCGAAGAGTCCTGGGCCTTCCAAGTGAGGAATTCCAGGGAGGAGAAGGGACAGTCTGGAGGAGGTGACAGCGGTGGCTAGACCTCCAGGGGAGAAACAGCGGCCTGTGTGCCTCCCGCCACAGCCTGGCTGGGGGGGTGTCCCCAGTGGCCACACGGGCTTCCTGCTGCTCACCGTCCTGCCTTTGCGGACAAGAGTGCGGGCGCTGGACCAGGGTTCCGGCTTCCATCTGCCACCCTGGAGCAACGCGACCTGAGGAAACATCCATCTGAGCCCCGATCTGTGCGAAGAGGGCGCTGGTTCTGGACAGGGGTTTTCACAGGGTGGTCCCCAGGCCTCCAGCATCACCTGGGAGCTTGTCGGAAACAGAGCTCGGCTCTCACTCCACACCTGTGGAACCAGGCACTTGTACGGGGCCCTGCAGCCAGTTTTAACACGAGTCCCGGTTCTGATACTGGGACAGTGCGGGTACCATTGGGACCCGCCGCATTGGCACAGCCAGGAAGCTGGCTAGCAGTGCAGAGCCTCGGGCCCGCCGATCTGCATTTCACACGCATTTTCACATTTCGATGGCACAACCCAGGACTGGTGACCCCAGATCTTGAGGGACAACCCCTTGCAGCTGTAAAACCATCAGGCACCCTTAGGAAAATCACCCCACCTTTTCTTTCTGTGGAAACCCTGTCAGGCTCAGTGAGGGCTGAGAGTCCTTTGATCCTTCCCAAGCTGCCCATAGTCGGGTGGCCCTCTGGCCAAAAGGGGACCGTGCCCTTCTCCCTGAGGCGGGAAACCCCACGCCCTCTCCTGCCGTGTTGGCCAGGGCCTGTCCCCGCAGGGAGCCTTGTGATGGGAAGACATTTCATGGGAGTTCCAGGCCTTCCCAAGCCAGCGCGAAAACGCCCGAGCAAGCTCGAAAGCAAATTCAAAACAATTACCAGCCAACATGTGTTTCCTATGAACGGTGCAAGTGTTAAAACGGATTTAATTTTCTTCTGTAAATAAAGAGGCCAATCCAGAGCAGCCAGTTTATCTCCCTGGGAGAGATGAAAGTGTTTCATGTGCCAGTAGTCTCTTCCCGCCGCGGAGGTGGGGGGCCGCTCTCTGGGCCCCAGGTGTTCCCTATCTTGGAAGTTCTCTTTCCCATGTGGGACTGTTTGGGCACCGTGGGGTCTTTTCCCGAAGTCTTATTTTTAGTGATCTCAAACGGTACTCCTTTCTTCCCCCCTTAAACATATTAGTGATTCATAAACAGTGAAATTAGTCTGCTAGGGGCGAGTGGAGGTATTCATCCTTGTGGCGCCTGCTTTCCTGGGTTAGTAGTTAAAATAAATCATTGCTGTCACAATGGAATTCAGGCCTAAAAATCACCTGTGGGAATCCCCACCCCCCCACCAGCCCCGCCTCCCCCACACACCCCAAAGCAGCAAGGATCAAAGCTAGATTTCCCCCTCCAGCAGAGGGGTGAGGAGGGGCGGAGGAGGAGGCGCGGGAGGGAAACCCCAGAAGTTACACCAAACCAGGAAATTAATGTCTCTGCTCTATTGTTGAAGCTGGAAGCCCAGGACTTGGAGGCCCGTTGCTGACATTAGTGCTTCTAAAGCAAAATACGATTAACCACTTCATTATGTAAAGTTATGTTTCCACTTAACCTCTTTGCGCTGGCATCCAGAACTGCACTTTTGTTTTGTTTGGGTTTTCGTTTCTTTTCTTTTTCTTTTCTTTCTTTCTTTCTTTTTTTTTTTTTTTTTACTGCAAATTTAATAAATTCCAACATGCCCAAACTTCCTGACTTCCACCGTCCACCGCTGGTATCTTTGGAAACTTCAATAGCAGGAGATAACTCGCCCAGTCTGCCCGGCTACCTTCGCGGCCCAGGCCCTAATCCAGGATCAAGCAAATAAGCTTTCATCTTCAGGCCACTTAAGTTAATTACACGAGCCGGCGGAGGCCCGGAGGAGCCCGTTCTGCGCAGCCCTCCCAAAGCCAGACATCATAGGATCCAGATGCAAACCCTTGGCAGCTTAAGCCCAACAAATTTCCTTTGTCAAGAAAGGCAAACAGCCCGACGTTGCAGCCCTGGCTTCTTCAGTGAGCCGGCCTCCTCCTGGGGTGCGGGGCCCGCAGGGCAGAGGCCAGCAACCAGCAAGGAGCTCCAGTGGTCAGGGCCTCGCTGGTTCCCAGGCGGAGGAGGGGGTGGGCAGCTCTATTTTATTTTGGACAGGTTGCCCATCCAAATGGCAGGCTGCCTTCTTTAATCCAGCGCAAGGTGTTCTGATGATGAGGGAATCCCTCCCAGGGGCTGGAGTGTGGGGGTCGGGTGGGGAGCGGCACGGGGCGGGGGCTGCTCCCACCTGCTGACCGCTCTCTGCAGACCCCTGACCGGTCTCCCTCTGCACCCTTTCTCTCTGGCTCCTTCCAAGCTGTCCCAGCTGCACTGCAGTAGAGCCTTTTCTAATAGCCTTTCTGTCCCCCTCTCTGGCCCTGCCACCCCACTCTCGTCATGTTCCTGGCTTCATGGTCCGACAGAATGACATTTGCCCCCCTCTTCTGCAGGGTAGCTTGGACTAAGGTGGGGGGTGGGGAATCAGTCAGATTCTGGGGTCGCCAGAGGAAGCCCACTGGGCAGCACCAATGCCAGTCTGTGGGGGCCACCAAGCTGGTCTTATTACTCCGGTGGACTCTGCACCCAAGTGGGCAGCAGACAGGTGAGCCTCACTGACTCCCTGTTATGGGTTGAATCGGGTTCCCCCGAAAGATGTGTTCCGACCCTAGCCCCCAGAACTTGTAAAGGTGAGCTTATGATCACTCATCCTTACTTGGGGACAGGATGGAATCCAGGTGAGATGACAGCATACTGGGTTAGGGTGGGCCGCACCCCAAAGGCCGGTGTCCTTTGAAGAGAGGGCACAGAGGCCCACGGGGGGATTGAAGTGATGTGGCTACAAGCCAGGAACACCAGGACGGCCAGTAAACAGCAGGAGCTGGAAGAGGCCAATCAAGACCTTCCCCAGGAGCCTTCAGAGGGAGCAACCTTAAGACCCTGTGACCCCAGACTTCTGGCCTCCAGACCTGAAGAGAATAAATGCCTTTATGTCACGGCTACCCTGGAAATGCAGGCAGCTCCTGACACCTCAGCACCTGTCACCCGTGTCTTCTGCTGAGTAGGTTGGGGCACCAAGTGGAGGGTGGGGCAGTGCTGGCATCTGGGATTTCATCCCCAGGCCCACTGCCCCTGCCCTGTGACCCCCACTGCCCAGGTCTACCCCCGGGGACCTCAGAACCTTTGCCCAAGCTACGCCCCACCCCCAACAGCCCACCCCTCTGCCAGACATGGCCAATGATTACCCAACTCTCAAGACCCATGCAAGGCTCCTTTTTCTCAAGGTTCTTGGGGATTTCCTGACCCCCGTCCAGCCTTGTGAGTCCCCACACCCTCACACAGCCTGTCACACTGCGCTGTCACTGTCCGTTCGCAGGACTATCCCACGTCACCACCTGAGAGTGGGCTCGTGGACTGCCCACCCCCACGCACACAACTCTGCCGACCCACACAGTTCACCGATGTGCGAACACACACGTGAGTGATGAATAAATAGGAGGGTTCCCGCAGCCACCCCACATACGTACAGCACTCCAATCTCAACGTGCCCTCACAGGGCACAGCCGCTCCACGGAACAGACGCAGGAAGGAGAGCCCCAGCCTCGCCTGCCATTCCCTACAAAAGACGAAGACGAAGGAAAAATCCCTCAGGATGCCCTAATTTGGTCCATGGAAGGCAGACCTGCAAATTCGGTGTGAGCCCTTGCTTTCGGGGCGGTAGCCTAGGACAATCCTGGTCTGTCTAGCCGAGGCAGGACAGCCTCTCCCTGTGTGGACTGCAACCTGACCGCGGACTGCTGCTGCCGGCAGGAAGGGGGATGCGATCGGTTCCCCGCAGCCGTTAGCTTGGGAGACCCCCTGGGACGCCCCGGAGAGCACCCTAACGTTGGTGCTGGGAGGAAAGGTCCGGATGCGGGCCGGTGCTCCGTTTATGGGACTCCCTCCAAGCACTGAATCCAGGGAGAACTTTCCCGAAGCTCAGTAGCCACTATTCCCGCCCTCTGACGTGAGCACCACGCACGAGACGGGAGAGGAGTGAGGCCAGGCTGCGTTTTCTTGGTATAAGTCTCCCTTTCATGCTAGACTTTCTGTTGTTTCCTCTGCCAGCTACTCGGTTCCCTGCCCTCTTTGCCCTTCTCCTCCTACGGGGCTCAGATGTGATGTCGACCTCCTCAGGGAAGATTTGACCCCATGTCAGCTCAGCCTCTCCTGCAGCCCCCACGGGTGGCTGGCTCCCCACGGTCCCTGATTTGGTGAAGGGCATCAACCAATATAACCAGACACCCAGGCTTGGTGGCTCTAACAGAGACCCAGAACAGCAGTAGCTTCACAAGATAGAGACTCACTTCTCTCTTATCAGGGGTCGATCTTCCCCCTCTGCCTTAATAGGAAACTTTTTTTTTTTTTTTTAAAGATTTTATTTTGTTATTTCTAGAAAGAGGGGAAGGGAGAGAGACATCAATGTGTGGTTGCTTTTCACCTGCCTTCAGCCACAGATCTGACTGGAGACCTGGTTTGCAATCTGGTTATGTGCCCTGGCTGGGAATCAAACCTGCAACCTTTGGGTTCGAAGGCCAGCACCTTACCCACTGTGCTACCAGCCAGGGCTTAATAGGAAACTTTTACCTCTGTGGCCCAAGATAGCATCACCAGATCTTGCCCTCACACCCACCTTCCAGCCAGCAAGAGGAAAGTACGCTCCAGAGTTGAAGGGTGTGTCCCAGAGGTTGTGTACAACTTCTGCTGCCATCCCATTGACCAGAGCTTGATCACAGGGACACCCCTGGCTGCAAGGGAGTCTGGGAAAGTAGTCTGGGTATCTTCTCCCCTTCTCTTCCACAAGTAGTTTTCCTTGGCTTTAGGCCCACCTGGGAAATTCAAGATAATCTCATCTCAAGATCCTTAATTGAATGGCACTTGCAAACACCCGTTTTACAAAGGTCACATTCACAGGTTCTGGATAGACATTATCTTTTGGCAACCACCATTCTGCTAGGGGCCAGGGTAGGCACAAGAAGACTCATTAAGAGGCCACCCCTGTCCTTCAGGCCACCAGACAGGGAAAAGCAGAGTCGTGACAAGGATAGGAGGGACCAGGAGGTGGAACCAGGAGGATGTGATAAATGACCTGAGGCAAAAAGTTGAAGAAGGGGGAGATGTTAAAGGTGACTGTCAGGTTTTGGCTTCAACAACTGGGCCGATGATGAAACGCATCTTAATTTTACCCTGTGCTATACCATGAAACCGACTCCTCTCCCCAGACCCAATTACCGTGGTTCCGAAAGGGAACGAGCCCAATCCCTTCAAAGCTGCCTCTGGGTCCCCAGACATTTGTTAAGGCTGCATGGCTCCAAGAAACACAAGAAGACCTTCATGTGATTGCTAAGTAATTGCTTTCCATCTCGAAGAGTAATTAAGAAATGGCACCAATTTCCCTAAGTGTAATGTAATTAAATCCACTGGCTTGGAAAATCATTTGCGATAAACTGAAACAGCGAAAGATCAGGCCGTGGGGAATTAGGGAAGCGTCAGACAGGAGGGACAGAGTGTTCTCTGGGGCCTCTCCCCTGGGCGGGTGGGCCTGGGTAGGTGCAGAACTTGGGTGCAAAGGAGGGAAGGGTGGGGGATGGGTGAGTCTGATGGTGGGCTGACTGGGCCCCACCGACCACGTTACCTGCTACCTGTTACCGTGTTCGCTGCAGGTGCTCATGCCAAGGGTGGGAGCCCAGGGTCAGGCATGGTACGGTAGGGGTATCACCCAAAGGTCAAAGGCAGCCCTGACTTTGGTCAGGAGGGCAGCGCAGGAAGCAGGCTGGATGGTCAGGCTCAAGGAATGAGCCTGGAACGTGGGCAGAAGCAGTTAAACCCGGGTCTAATCAGGCCAAGAAATGCAGACAGGTCAGGCTGAGCTGTTGAACACCAAGACTGGCCTGAAGACAGGGGCCAGAGGTCTCTTAAACGGTTCTAGCTGCAGGTATCAAGTCTGAGGACAGGAGGGCCAGATCAAGGACTTTCCAACATCCAAGGAAAGCAGCAGGGGTTTGTTGGTTTGTTTGTCTGGCGGAGCTGGTGGAGAAAGAAACTCGGGTCCCAGCCCTGACTCCCCCACTTTGTTCTCGAGCAGTTACTAAGTTCTGTGAGCCTCTGGTTGCTTTCCCGTACGTAACTCGAGAATAAGCATGATTTCTCACAAGTGCGTCATTAGGAAGAAAGTGCTTTGGAAACTGTCAAGGCCCATCTAGGGATCCCCTGGGACTGAGAAAGGCTGTCCCTCCAGGGGGCACGCCCCTCCAGTGGGGGATTCCCCTCCCTCACCGCCTCATCCCCCCTCTTCGCTGGTTCCCTTCCCTCGACAGAGGCCACCACTCCCGGGCCCTCCGCTGCCGTAAGTCTAAAAAAAAATGGAAGTCCCTCCCTTGTGGGATGTTGGGAAGGTCCACAAGGTCACGCATCAGGGTGTCAGCCGGGCCCTGGCACGGAGCTGGGAGCCTGCAGGGGTGCACAGCGCAGCGTGAGCTTAGATGCAGAGAAGCCAGCGAAGAGGGGAGCAAGAGTCACCCCTGCGTAGGCCCCCCGAGCAGTAACTATTGTTAACAATTGAAGGGGCACCCTCAGGCTTTTAAAAATGCCTATGGTTTGTTTTGTGTGTTTAGTTTTCAGGAACTGATCACACCGTGCACACTGTTTGTCATATAACAACGTATCAGGAGCAACTTCACACCTTCTCGTACCGCGTCATTTTAGGGGGTGCCAGTTATCTGTAGTATTATCCCACCATGGTTTCACCCATTAGCTGTTCCGCAAAACATGGGGACAGCTGGTCTCCACATCTCCTTTGCCTCCAATTCCCACCACAAGCCCGGCCCAGGATCTCTGCTCTCCTTTTTCCTTCAGGTCTGCATGGAGGTCAGATCCGATCCTGGACGCACCCTTCCTCCGCTCACACACCTTCTGTGGCTGCCCAGTGCTTAACCGTTGCAATTTGTACCTTCATTCAAAGCTCTTTATGAAATGTTGCTCCAAACCTGCTCAGCTCCTACATCTCCCTGTCATACCCCACCCAACCCCGGAAGGACCCTCCTCGTTCTTGCTGGGGCCAGCACCTATGAGGAACTGCTCCCCACCCTGCATGTCTCGGTCCTATTCATCTTTCAAAGCCAACCCAAGTTCATCCCTCCCTCAAGGCTTTATCTGCTGCCCATTGTATCATTTAGGACCAGACGCAACTGGGAGAAAACAAGACATTAATTACAATAGTGGCCTAAACAAGACAGCTCAGTCTCTCTCTCATAAAAGACAACCAGGGGCTGGTGTGGTAGCTCTTCTGTCACTTGGGACCCAGACTTCTCTCTGGTTTTCCTCTGACATTCCTCAGGGGCACTCATCCTCATGGTCAAAAATGGTTGCTAGAGCTCCGGACATCACATCCACACTCCTGATGGAAGGTTTCTGAAGGAGATGAGAAGAGTGTGCTCTCCCACTCAGAAAGCTTTCCAGAAGTACCACACAGGACTTCTGTTCACATCTCATTAGCCAGAACTGGCTCACTTGGTCACCTAGGTGCAAAAGAGGCTGGCAATGCAGCAACATGTCCACTGCTAGAAAAGAAGGGAGCATGGAGACGGAACATGACCCAGCCTCCCACAGCTAAGAAATAACAGCTCCTTCCCCTGAGCCCTCAGTCCATTCCCTGAACGCCTCAGACCACACCGAGCTCAGACTCCAGGAGGCAGCAGGGTATAAAGAAAGACACAGGCCGTGTGGCCAAGCAGACACAGGTCTAGATCCTGGCTAGTTGCTTCTAGCTGGATGATAGAACAGAGTTACTTAAATGTTATCAACCTCTCCGTCTTTAAAAAAGACAAAAGCGGTTGTGAGAAAGCCATGGAACGGCCTTGCATCTCAAGTACCCAAGCAAGTGGCCCATGAGAGCCCAAGAAGTAATCATTGTCACTGCGCCCTTCTCATTTGCACCATTGTCATCTCCATCCACATGTTCTATCTTCTCTGACCCGCGGGGGCTGTGATGCCCAGGCCCCTCCGTGTGGTAAGAACTGTCATTACTATTTGCTGCTTTCAACTGACTCGGATGGGCCTGTCCCTTTGCTCGGTTTGTGCTGATCCCGCCTTGGCCGGCGAACTCAGGGCCACCGGGAGGCTCGGCATGAGGCTGATTCAGCAGGTTTGGGGGGAGGCCTGGAAACTGACATTTTCCACCTCCTCAGGTTGGGAATCCGGGCTCAGAAACAGGGCCTTCCACCGCTGGCTCTGCAAACTCTAACCAGCGCGGCACCTGCAGCCTGCGCCCAGGGAGTGTTTGCTCCTATGACCACGGTGGCTGGATCTTCTCCCACGCCTGCTGCCCAGCAACAACTCAACTCTAAATCACAGCAGCATTCAGCAGCCATTCCGTTACGCTCCCGGTTCTGTGGGTCAGGAGTTTGGGTCCGTTTGTCTTTATTCTCCAACTTCCGGGCCTCAGCCAGGAGACTCGGGTGGTCAGGAGCTGGAAGGCTGTCCTTAGGGACCTTCCCTCCCACGTGGCAGCCCAGGCTGCCTGTCAGCTAAGCTGTTGATTGGGACACACGTGGCCTTGTCCTGTGGGCTACGTTAGGCTTCCTGACAGCATGGCAGTTGCGTTCTGAAGAGAGCAAGGCAGGTGCACATGGCCTTTTACAATCTAATGATCAGGCCTTAGAAGTCACGTAGTGTCATTTCTGCTCTAGTCACAATTCCGCCCAGGTTCAAGGGGAGGAAGGGAACACAGACCCCATTGCTTGGTAGGGAGGGTGCCCACGTTATCAGAAGGCCACGTGGAAGGGGAGGCAGGGGTGTGGCCCTCTTTAGAAGACACTGCCACAATATAACAAGAGGGAGGAGGAGGAGAAGAAGGAGGAAGAGGAGAGAAGGCCCTTCTCTGCCCTGATGTTCTGATTTTATAACATAAAGATAAAAACTCTTCCTTCCCAGGACCATCCTGGAGCTGAAAGTGAAAGAACGTCTAGAAAGTTCTAGGGCCTGGTGCTGGCATGCTCAGGGTGGGGTGTGGGTGCCCGGCTCCACTGCACACCAGAGCCGGCCCTCTCCCGCCACAGGCGGGGCCAGAGCAGCGTGTGTCCAGGTCACCTTTTTTTTTTTTTTTTTTAAGATTTTATTTCATTATTTTTAGAAAGAGGGGAAGGGAGAGAGGCAGAGAGGGGGAGAGACATCAGTATATGGTTGCCTTTCACCTGCCTCCAGCCACAGACCTGACCGGAGACCTGGTTATGTGCCCTGGCTGGGAATCGAACCTGCGACCTTTGGGTTCCCAGGCCGGCGCCTTAACCACTGTGCTACCAGCCAGGGGCAGGCCACCTTTTTAAGCGGACTTGCCGTGGGCTTCCAGGATCCCTGTCCTTTGAAGTCCCCTGCGGTGGGTTGAGTCCCATGGGGAGGCCCTTTTGACTTTGCCCAAGTGAGTGAGACACGCTGGAGGTGCGGCCGGGAAACGCTGCACAGAGACGCACAGTATCTTTCCTCCCCAACGTCCCAGTCCTCCAAGGAAAGGCTCTGTGTTTAGTTTGAAAACAGAATGGCTTTATCACCAACCAGGGCCCTGGGGGAAATCTTTCCCCCTAAAGCTGAATAAACAGCTCTGGGCTCCTCTCACACCCTGCTCTCAGCTCTGGAAGCCCACCTCGGCTTATCTAGGCCCTGCCTTTCACCCCAGGCCTGTCCAGACCCCTCTTCTCTGGGCCCTGAGCCCCAGACCACCCCACGGGCTGGGCGGGGAAACCGGCATCCACCTCGTCACCTTCCAGGAGGAGGAAAAGGCGGCTGGATTCAAGTCTCTCCCCATGCTGAGCCTCAGTCTTCTCATCTGCAAACTGGGGCTGTATTGCTTGCCTCACCAGGCTGAGCCAGGGTTGGATGAGGCTTTTTGTTTGTTTGTTTGTTTTTAACAGAAAGCCCTGGCTTTGGAGGTGCTCAGGGAACCCTGGTTTGATCTAGAAGAAAAATATCAAAATTCTCAAAACTCACGGCCACCACCATTATAGCTTTTGCGCTGGGTGACCCTGGACCAGTTCAGTAATTGTGAAGCTCAGCATCTTCAGCTTGTAAACAACCTTGTGATGATGAGGCTGCTGTGGAGATCAATACAGTGCCCGATATTCAGGCACTTAGCAACGATAATAATAAACTCCGTGTATTAATTCACTACAATCCTCCAGGCAAGAATGAGGGCTTATGAGTCACGGGTTCCCAGCACTTCCCATAAAATGAAGCTCCTCCATGTGTTTGTAGGTAGAAGCATAATTTCAGTTCATTTCTACATTTTTCATTGACCGTTGTTGTGAGCTCATTGTAGAGTCGTGGGCAGCTCTAAGGACTTATGCAGCAGGGTCCCTTGTACAGCTCTGCCCTGTGGTAGCCTTGTTACAGAAACTGTAGACTTTATCCTGGAGTTCAACTCCTCTGGTGGGACCGTAAGAAGCCCTCAGGATTAGAGACCTCACCCTACTGGGCCCGGCCCGCCCTCCCTCCCTAGGGGAAGCCAGGCTCTCCCTCTGCCCAACAGAATCGAAAAACTTCTGAGCCTGGTTGTCAAGTGTCATTTCCAAACAAACACAGGTTACCCTCTTTTCTTTCTTTTTTTCCTTTTCTCCAAGATCAAAGGAGGCATTTGGGCCAGTAAGATAACATTCATTGGGGAGAGATGGTAATACCGGAAGATTAATGAAAATTAACATAATCTCTCTGAATAGAAGAGCTTTTGTTCAGTCGTTTGTCCTGCTGTTAATTATCCTTTAGGTGGTGATAAATGCTTTAAATCAAGCAATGCCTCAAAAGCCACTTAAGTGATTTTCACCTAATTAGGTTCCTTGCCTTGCCCTGAGCTTGGGGGTGTGGGGGTCCCTCCCTGTCCCCAGCTGTACCCCTTTCCTTTGGACAGAACATGTGGCCAGGGGATCAAGGAACTCGGGGCTCCAGAAAGAACCTGGTTTCCACCAGCTCTGACCCACCCGGTGGTCAGTGATTTATTTTTTTTCTGAGTGGCTTTGCAGATCAAAAGGAAACTTATCAGTTTCTGTCTCCCTTCAACCGATGGCAGGCGACTTTATGACAAGACCCTATCTGGCTAAAAGTGGAGACGCCCCGGCCAAGAGGGAAACGGAGGAAGACAGCCAGACAGCAAGACAACCGCGAGCCCGGGCCGGTGGTCCCCGTCAGGTCGGGGAGCGAAAGCTGCTAGGTGGCGTCCAGCCGGCCTTGGCCCGGGAGGAGCCGGGAGTGTGCAGCTAGACGTCATGGGTTCATAAAGGCTCTCCGGCTCGGCCGTCCCGGAGTTGAAATGTCATCTGGGCACCTTCCAGAAACGGGAATGACGGGGTGGGGTGGCTTTGGAAAAAAAGAAACGGGAGTAGCGAATGGAAAGTCTGGAGGGAAGGGTGTGGGGTGGGGAGGGCCAGCCAAACCTCCCAGGTCACCGGGAGCCACCGGCCACCACCGCAGGACACGGTTTAAAATCAAACAGGCTCCTCCTCCAGGCCCCCAGGGGGGGAAATCTAGCCTGTTCTAGCTCAAGGGGGCCCTGGTGTATCTGTCTTGCTCGGAGATAGTAACATTAGAAGGTAATTCATTCATTGGGAGACAAATCACCACCATCCATCTGTCCAGAAGACGCTGGAAGTGCTGGGCCTCCCGACGGACTGACGGACCGACAGACAGACGGACAGACAGACTCTGACCCTGAAGACCAAGCTCATTATCTTCTCACTGGCGGATCCCAGGTTTCTGTCCATGTCTCACGGGCTGGGAGTCCCAGGGTGGCCTCCCCTTCTGAAGCCAGAAGATAACAAAAAGGAAAAACGAAACCAAGATACCGTCCATAGATACCTCTTCTAGCTTAACAAAAAAAACCAAAAAGCAAAAAAAAAGAAAAAAGGAAAAACCACGGAGGAAAAAAAGCTCACATTGGACGCTGGAATCTTCGTCTGGCTTTTTCCTCCTTTCATCCCAAAACAATTCTCCCATTTACAACGCAGACAGTTTCAGAACCCCCTGAAGTTGCAATTATTGGGACATTTTTGGAACATGTCTGTTAATGATTTGTGATCCCAAGGCCTTATTTTGAATTAATTCCTTTTTTACAGGGCACTTTGGTCTCCCTAGAAGGGCAGACCCCGAATGCCACAGCCTCTGCCTTTGTGCTAAATGAACTTTTTAGAGGTTCCAGATGACGCCTGGCACCGGACAGGGGGAAGCCAGGCAGAGAGGTCAATGCTGCGGAACGTGTTCCCTGGATGAGCCCCCCCAAGTCACGGGGGCAGGAAGTGGTGCCCTCTGGAGCGAGGCATTTCAGAAATGCCTTTGAGAGGAGAGGGGGGCCAGGCTGGGCCTCGGAGCTCTCTGCAGGGGGCAGTGGGAGGGTGCGTCCCCGCGCCCCATGGGGCAGGCGGAGAGACACCCCGTCCCGACCATTGTGCTGCACTCAGTGTCCCCAGAAGGCCCTTAATCATACCCCGCTTTTTATTGTGGTAAAGCATACAGACCATAACATGTATCATTTTAACTACTAAGCAGCATTAGCGCATTCCCATCAGCCGTCATCTCCAGGACTCTTCATCTTTCAGGCTGAACCTCGGTCCCCCTTCAACACCGGCCTGCGTTCTCCCCTCCTTCCAGCCCCTGGGGCCTGCCATCTGCTTTCTGTTTCTATGACTCTGACTTTCTAGGGACCTCAGAAGTGGCATCATCCCGTATTTGTCTTTTTGTGAGTGGCTTGTTTCACTCAGCACGGTGTGCCTAGGGTTCATGCGTGTTGTAGCTTGGGTCAGACTGCCCTTCCTGTTCAAGGCTGACTAATATTCCACGGTGCGGCTAGAGCAGTTTGCTTCTCCATCCATCTTTCAGTGGAGACTTGGGTGGCCTCCACCTTTTGTGGATGGTGAGTAACACTGCCATGAGTGTGGGTGGGTACGGGTCTGTCTGGGCCCAGCTTCACTCCTTCGGGATGTGCTCAGAAGCAGAACTGCTAGATCAGGTCATCATTCTGCTCTTAACTTTGAGGAACTGCCAGGCTGTTTTCCAAAGCAGCTGAACCGTTGGCACATTCCCACCAGCAGTGCACAGTGTACCAGCCTCTGTGCCCTTCCAACACCCATTATTTCCTGCCTTGTTGTGTTTGATAGTCACCACCCTGATGGGTGCGGGGATGGGAGCTCATTGTGGTTTTTATCTACATTGCCCTGATGATTAGTGATATTAAACATCTTCATATGTTTAGCGACCATTTCTGTACCTTTGGAAAAATGTCTACTCACATCCGTTGACCATTTATTCCTCAGATTTTTTGTTGTTGACTAGGTGGAGTCTATATATTCTGGATATTAGCCCATCATAGATATATGGCTTGCAGATACTCTCTTCTATTTATGGGTTCCCTTTTCACTTTGTTGATAGTGTCCTTTGACACACACGTTTATAATCTTGATGTAGCCCAGTTTATCTATTGTTTTTCTCTTATTGTCAAAGCTCCTGAAGCATTCTTGCCTTCAAGTCTTCACCTGTTCCCCCACCTAGAATGCTCTTCCTTCACCTCTTAATTGGATTAATTCCTCTAAGCTCTCATCTCAATTTAAATGCTACTTCCTCCAGGAAGTCTTCCTGGATAGGCCCACCCTAGAATAAGTACTTTATCGTGTTTCTAAAGATGAGGTATTTCCTTCCATTGCAATATTTATTCACTTATAATCGTCTGTTCACATGTGTGTCCCTCCCACCAACACACACACATTTGCTACTGGACTTTGAGTACCCTCAGGGCAGGAGTTATATTTTCGAATTCACTAACCAAACACAGTGCTTGGCATGTGGAAGGCTCTCTATCAATATTTGTTGATGGAAATTAGCTAATTCTGTGACTCCAGATAGTTTTCATTACAAAGACCTCTTACATAAGAAAGTATTTCACAAATCTTCACCTGATAGACATTATATTTCCCTGTTTATGCTAATAGAGGATATCCATGGCAAAAAACAGTGAGTTTTCAAGTAAATGTGTTTCGTCTTCATCCCTGTAACACCAAGAGTTATTCCATCTACACCAGGGCTAGGTCGGTCTGGAGATTCTAAGCCTGACTCGCTACTCCATCAGCACCCCTCCTCCCGGGATCGCGGCCCCCCAACTGGGACACCACCTGTTAGATAGGCAGGAAAGTTAAGTCCCAAAGGAGAAGAGGAAACTGCCCCAGGCGTGCCAGCAATGGTACGTCCATCCTAAAATGCCAAAGGCAAAAGCATGCCCTGTTCTCTCCAAAATATTATCTAACCTCTGTTGGATTCTGGTTGAGATACAAGATTTGGGAAGCATGGTGGCTGTGGCATAGACAAGGCTGCGGGCCCACCGCCAGTGTCCTTCTCCCAGACCGCCCTGCACCGCATGTCCTGGCCTCCCTCGCAGTTCAGCTGGGGACCAGGGGACAGTTATGGCTGGTGGAGTGCAGGCAGAGAGGCGTGAGCTGCTCTCAGCCCGAGTCCTTGTGTGAAGCTTCCCAGGGCCCCCCTCCGCCCTTCTTCTGAAGTGACCTAGTTCCTGGTTACATAACTTTGGGCTAATTGCTTTATATTCCCGGACCTCAGTTTCTACGTCAAATGGGGTAGCCGGTTCCTATCTCACAGGGATCGATAGGACGTGGGGGGACAAATGAAAAAATATACGTAGAAGCAGTTTTTAAACTGCACCTGAAAGGGTTCACGAAGGAAAGGGTCCTTGTTGTCGCCCACAGATGTCCACTGTTGAGGCTTCCCCCCAATTTTTCTTGCACTCCAGACAATGTTGGAATGCATTCATTTGCTCTGTTGCTGGAGAAAAGGGAAAGGGGGGAAATCAAAGACATCTTGGAAGCGTCAAGCCAGGGAGACTTAAAATACGTACATTGAAAAGATATATTGATCTCCCATAGTGTAGGACGTATGTGGACGCTGGTGGTTCAGGAACAAGAGTGGGTGTCCCCATGGAGGGAATATTAGCTCCTATGACAAAACCCCCCACATTTCAGTGACTTCGTAAAATGGTTCCCATTCCCATAACAGCCCCACAAAGACGGACCTGTTTGCTGGGGGTGGGGGTCACTCTTTCCCGCAGGGCCGTTCAGGAGGAACGCTGTTTTCCACAGTGGCTTCCTCTGTCATCCTGAGCTTTGACCCATGGCCAGAGGGTGGAAGGATGGTGCGGAGGATGGTGCCACGAGGTGTCCAGGCCAGGCCGAAAGCCAGACACTTTCGGGCACATCCTGCTAAATGCAGGCGCAGGGCCACACCTCAGTGCCTGGGGACAGGGAACCCCGAGTTGGTGCCGCCGCTCACCGGCTCACTCTGCCAACGGACTCTGCCCTCCAGCAGCTCATAATGTAACCTGAACATGAAATGAGGAAAACAATTCCATTTTCAATCCTATGAAAACGAATGAAATACTTAGCAGTAAATTTAACCAAAGAAGTATAGCACTTGTGCTCTGAAACTACAAAACATATTTGAAAGAAATGAAAGAAAACCTAAATAAAAAGGGCCTCTGTGTTCATGGATTAGAAAACTTATTATTAAAATGGCAATACTCCCCAAATTAATCTACAGAAACTCAACAGCCTTTTTTTTTTTTACATTTTTTTTTTTTTTTTTTTACCAGAAATGGGAAAGCTTACAAGACTTCATATGGAAATGCAAGGGACTTAGAAAAGCCAAAACAAACTTTAAAGCCCAAACTTGGAGGACTCTTACTTCTCCATTTCAAAACTTAACATAAAACTAGAGTAAGCAAAACACTGGTTCTGGCATAAGCATAGACGTATAGATCAAAGGAACAGAATGGAGGGTTCAGAAATAAACCCTCACATTTATGGTCAATTTATTTTCAACAAAGGTGCCAAAACCATTTAATGAAAGAAAGAATAAAGAATAGTCTTTTAAACAAATGGCGCTGGAACAACTGGATATTCACATGCAAAAGAATAAACTTGGACCCCTACCTCACACCAAATCCTACAAAAGTTAGCTCCAAATAAGTCAAGAACCAAAATGCAAAAGCTAAAACCCAAAGTCTTGGAAGAACACATCGGCCTCCATCTTCATGACCTCAGATTGGGCAATGGTTTGTTTCTTCATATTGACACCAAAGGGATAAGCAGCCAAAGGAAAAATAGATAAATGGACTTGACCAAACTTAAAAACTTTCGTCTTCAAAGAATACCAATAAGTGAAAAGAGGGAATTGGATAAAACATTTGCCAATCATATATATAATCAGGATTTAGTGTCCAGAATAATTAAAACACTCTTACAACTCAATAAAAAAAAAAGGCAATTCAGTTTTTAAATGGAGCAAAGATCTATTCTTCAAAGAGGGTATAAAAATATCCAATAACCACAAGGAAAGATGCTCAACATCACTAGCCTGGATGGAAATGCAAATCAAAACCTAATGAACTGTCAGGTCACACCCACTAGGTGTGACCCACCAGGTCACACCCTCTAGGACAGCTATAGCCGAGAAAGGACAGATAATAGCAAGTGTAGGTGAGGATGTGGAGAAGGTGGAACCTTTCTACACGGCTGCAAAGTGGTACAGCTGCTTTAAAAAACAATTCAGCAGAGCTTCAAAGAAGTCAAAGTAATCATGTGATCCAGCAATTCCCATCCTGGTCTATACCCAAAATAATTGAAAACATATTTGCACAAAAACCTACCCGTGAAGGTTCACTGCAGCGTTATTCCCAGTAGCCAAAAAGCGGAGGCTACTCAGTGTCCATCAGGGGATGAAGGACTAAACAAGGTGCGGTCTATCCATACAACGGAGTTTTATCCATCTGTACAAGGGAGGGAGTTCTGATTCTACATCATGGATAAACCTTGAGAACACAGGCTTAGTGAAAGCCACCCACTCACAAAGGGTTACATAGTATAGAATTCCATCACAAGCAATGTGCCCAACAGACAAATCTACAGAGTTGGAACGCCTAAGATGGGTGTTTGAGTCAAGTCTTGAGAGGTAAGCCTGGGGCCAAAAGATTTCCCACAGCCAAGGCTCCCATGGGCACCCCGGTCTTCCCGCCAGCCGGGGCTTCTGCACACCATGTACAGCCTCTGTGTGTGACACCCTCCCCCTAGATCCCCTCCCTTCGTCTCAGTCCCCTGAGACCAAAGCCTGTACTCGCGCAACTAAATGAACCACCACCTTCTACTCAGGGTCCCCTCCCCACTGCCTCAGGTTCGCTCCCAGCAACCCCCAGGCCTGTTTTAGTGGACTGCGTACGGGACGGGGAGCCGTTAGGGAAAGCAAGAAGAGGCCTGGGCTCTGTGCTTCACACTAGTTACCATCTCTCACTCCCCCATTGCCCACAGAGCAGAACACTTCCCGGAGGCGGTGGGAGCTCAGAGAGGTTAGCCGCAGCTGCCAAGGCTGCACAGCCAGTAAGGGAGGTAGCCCGGTGTGCAGTTCGGACCTGCCCGCGTCTTCAAAGCGTGCGTTCATCCCGGTGGCCCAACCCAAGTTCAGGAGCCTTGCATCTAGTTCCCAGCCCGGACACCCACACTCCAAGTGGCTTAAGTGATGTCTTTTACCTCCTTGAACCTCAGTTTACCCATCCCCAAGACGAGAGCGTTCTGAGAGCTGAAGAGCAGCCCTCACAGAAGGCTTCTATCTCCAAGATCCTTTGATCTGACGCAACTTCGGATAACATCGGCATTTATGAAAACAAAACATCATCAAATGAGCTTGTAATAAAATTCCAAAGCAATATGTCGGGGGTGGGAAAGGACTGTAAATCCACAGGATGTCAATTCCAAGTGGAATACAATTTACAAGAATATGGTTCAAATATCACAAGGTCAAAACAATTTTGAGCTTTTCAGTATTTACAAACATACCTCACTTCATAAACCTTTTCAATCCAAGCTGCATAATATATACAGGGCCATTTTAAAACAACTCTCTTTAATTTGATGTGGCTTGAAGTGAGGTCTGTTAGAAATGTGCTACTAATTTTGGACTTTTGTGTTTAGGGGAAAATGCGATTGAAGCTTAATCCAATTTTCTAACACCCGAAAACAGCTACGAGGAAATGGATGGGCATCAAGGAACTAGGGGGCAGGGGGAGGCCTGCTTCAGAGAAGGTTCCACTCACCACTAACGGGCCCTGCTGGAATGTTCCATACCAATCAAACGTTAGCTCTCTAGGCAGGAGGGAAAGTTGAGCGGCCCCTCCAGATACTCTCCCTGGAGGGTATTTCTGCTCTAACAAGCTGCATGGAGGAATCTCAACCTCTATTCTTGAGTGTTAGAACTAGATGACCGATAATAACATTTGTCATTTGTTGAGTGGCTCTCAATGCAAATACTTTGGGTCACCTAATGAACTGTTGTTTCCTGGGTCTTCCACATCGGCGGAGGTCCTGCCCCATCACGACGCTAGTAAATTAAGGTAGACCTGGGCCTTACACGGTGGCCTCTTCCTCCTCATAGTTGATTAGTTGGGAAGGGTGTATGGCAGATTGCATTTTCCAAAAACATTTGCAGCATTATATGGCCCCTGCCCCATGGCCTTATGACTAGGACTTTGACATACCTCCCATTCACAGCCAGGAGTCTGGGTTCCCTCCCTCTGGGTTTGGTGGGGTTGTGTCTATGGCAAAAGAAAACTCTGGGCCTTCTGAGACTGCATCATGCAAGGTAACACAGTTTCCACTTCGTTCTCCAGAGACACTTGTTCTTGGGAGCACAGTGGCCATGCCGTGGGGGAGCCCAAGTAGCCCGTGGACAGGTCCACCTGAGAGGAACCGAACAGAGCCCTCAGCCAAGAGCCAGCACCAGCTTGTCAGCTATGTGAATAGGTCACCTTGAAGTTGGATCCTCCAGCTCCCACTGGAGACACCCCAGCTTACACGTGGGACCAAGCCCAGCTGTCCTTGCCCATGAAGCTCTATTCCAAATCCTGATGTGTCAGGGTCCTCCTGGATCAGCGGTGGCAGGGCATGGAGCCCCACACAGGCCAGGCTAAGTCTGTAAGGCCTGACTAGAAAACCAGGAAGGCTGGGTACGTACAAACCTCCACACGGTGATCAGGGGACTCCCAGGGGGAGTCTGGCCATAAGAACATTCCCTATAACTTTGGACACTTGCCCTATGCTTTAACCTCCCTTCATTGGTTTATTGGACCAGCAGCAGATGTTAAACCTTAACCCAGAAGTGAACTCACCCTCCCTATTTTATGGCCACCTAAAGTCTTTGTGTCCAACACACCCTGACCTGAGGGAGATCTCAGTGTTCCTTCAATTGGTATCCCTGAACAATATCAGTTTCCTGTAATCAGCACTGTTTAACATTGATTGATGAGCTTTACATGCCGCTATATGCCCTTAAGCTTAATGCACTCAATAAAAGACCTTGGAGGAAGCTATTGAGGCTTTTGTCTCCCAGGATACCAGCCGGCCTCCCTGCCTTGCACAGGCTGCCTGGGAACCAAGGGGTCTCAGCGGGTCCGGGGTCCACCACACCAATTTCTAAGTAAAAGTAAATGATTGTTGTAGTGATAAGTCACTGAATTTTGAAATAATTTCTTATGTAGCTATAGGTGCCCAGAGCAACCTGTGATCTCTTCTGGCAAATTAAGCATAAGTGGAAGACGGATAGGCATCATATGGGAAAGATTTGGTTCCTCTTCAGAGGACATGCCCAGGATAAATGTCCTTTCTCTGTCTCTGACACGGGTATATGAGACTGATGTCTGGGGTTGCAGTAGTCCCCTTGCCACCATGAGACAAGATGGACAGAACCCAATGTCTTGGTTGAAATTGTTGAGCTGAATTAGCCAACCCTGGGACATCTCTACCTGCAGACTGCCTTTTCTATAAAATAATTGATTAGGCAGTTGAGGAGGGGTGTTCTTTTACTTAAAGCCAAATGCATTCTCATCCTCCATATAGTATGTGCTTTACATCACTATTGACTTGTGACCACAATCCTGAAGGAGTAATAACATCCATTTTTAGCTAAAGAAACAGGCTTAGCAAAGTTCAACAACTTTCCCAAGGTCATTTATCAGAATTGGGGGCTGGGAGGCAAAAATTGGTACCCAGGCCTGCCTGACTCCAAGGGCCATGCTCTCCACATCACCCCATACATTTTTGTCCCGGTCCAGTGGAACAACACTGGCCTGGGAAAGTCAGGGTTCCAAGGTGAAGTTTGGGCTCCTCACTGATTTTCCGTGTGGCTTCGAGAAGTCCCCTGCCCTCTGTGAGCCTATGTCTGCTCATCTTCCAACCTCCCGGGGCTCCCGAGAACCCCACAGTCACTGTAACGTGAACATGTGTACCCATTATGCAGATGTTTTCATCCCTCATCTTACAGTAAATCTCATTCCCTGTAGGAGAAGGAGAGGGCCAGGTTGGAATGAAGAGGTCTTGACCTAGGAAAGTCCCTATTAGACAAGAAGGAGAATAAACCAAAGCCCATCTGGCTCTCAGAGGAGGGAGACAGAGGTAGAACAAAGAAGTGATATGCCCATGACCTTGAGGTAGAAATGCCCGAATAATCTGGAGGAGCCAGTGAGCATCAGGCTCATGACCTGCCTGCCCAGGTAGGGGCCGAGGTGGCTGCAGCTTCTAGGAGAAACTCACATTGCATGCAGTGTAACCTCCAACATGACGGCCAAGAGCAACAGTGAAGCCTGGCCAGAGGAAATGTCTGCACACATGACCCTCAGGAGGCACTGCTCATTCTCCATGATCAGCTGAGGATTCAGAGGTTCCCACATGCTAGGGGAGGGCAAAGAGAACCACCAGGGGCCACGTCCGCAGGAAGGAGTCACAGAATGCAGGGACTTGGAGAGCGGAGCACATGGCCAAGACCATTGGCAGTGAACGCCCAGATGATGCCCAGAGGACCAGTGGGGCCCAGCTGTTCCTCATTAACCCCACACAGAGGCCCAGACCAGGTCAGAGCAAATTGGACATGCCACCACGGAGCCGAGCAGGCCCAAGGACAGCCCACCACCTGCCCCAACGAGGTCGCGGAGGCCTCACCCCCAATCCTTGCGCTGCCAGAGGAGGAGAAGAAACAAAGTCTGAACACCCACCTAGAAGACAGTGTTACCCCGAGACGGAGAAGCCGTGGCTGTCAGGTTGGTGCCCTCAGCCACCCAGCAGCATAGGTTTCGCAAAAGACGGAAGCCGTGTATTCTCTCCCTGTTGAGGGTCGGTGTGTAAATCTGTGGTCCCCTCTACATAGGACTGTTGTTCTCTCTCATGGTCTCCCTCATGGTCTCTCATTGTCTTTGTTCTTTCTCCAAAAGGTGGCTCCTATGAAAACCCAGTTTTGAAAGTGCTGCCTCCAGATGGGAGAGAGGAGTAGAGCCGATGAAGTGAAATTCCTCCCAAGGCCAGTAGGGACATATTGGTGATGGAAGCAATGAGATGGCTGGAGAGACGCGTGGTTCAGGAAGATCTGGCAGCAGCGAGGGGAAGGGACATGATTGCGGTTCTGATCCCAGGGTGGGAACTGATCCAGAAGGAAGACCCTGGGCTCAGGCAGGCGCCATGCAGGCAACAGCGAAGGCGAAGGCGGGCAAGATTCACGGTTACTCAGACAGCAAGCGGTGCCTCCCTCACTTACCGAGCACCTGCCCTCGGGCCAGGACCACACCCTCTTGGAACCTCAGTCTCTTCTTCTGTCAAGACGAGCGAAAGCTCCTAGCGCGGCGTTTCTCCTGCTACAGCCCCCATTTCCCCCTCCCTGTGTGAGGCTGTCTTTCCAGACAGCGATGGAGATGTCCAGGAGAGCTACACCTGTCACAGCTGCTGAGAGGAAAACAAGCAAAAGCCTGTTTCCCAGCAAACCCTCATACGAGGGGCCTTGGCCAACTGTATCCATCTGTGCCATGAAAACAACGTGCCTCTGAAGGGTCAGGTGAAGCCCTCTGTCACCACACTGGAACACTGTCTACTTCCACTGACTGTGAAGTCAGGCAGGGTCCTGACCTCTTGGGTCCTCAGTTTCCCACCTGCAGAGAGGTAGACAGACACCTCTGGAGTTACAGCGCTACTGGAAGGCGCATGAGGCAGCATGGGGAGGGAGAGAATCCTGGGTATGGAGTTGCCAGGATGACCTTGGGCAGGTAGGTCAATATCCAAAGCCTCAGTTTCCTAATCTGTTAAATGGGCAGATTACTCCCCTCCTGTCTCACTCGGTTCATTCATTCTTCCACGACTGAAGAACGAAGCCAGTATTTGCCAGGTACCGGGCTCAGCACTAGGTATAACAGATGTAGCAGCTGCTGTCATTGGGGGTTAAAAGCCTGGTCAAGGTCACCCAGGAGAAGAATGCCAATACCTCAGAATAGAGGGACTTGGGCGTCCCAGGCAGAGTCTCTGAACACCTGTGTCTGGGTCAGGATTATCCCCTACAGCTGAGTAGCTGAGCAATTTACAGCAAGTCACATACCCTTTCTTTGCCTTAATGTTCTCATCTGTACGATGGGGATAATGCTAGTTTATCCAGTTGTTGTAAGACCTCATTGAGGTAAAAACGTAGAAGGCTCTTCAAACCATTTTGCCTCTCTGCCCTCTGAGTCTTATCCTTTAGTGCAGCCCCCAGCCCTTTAGGCATCAGGGAGGACCCGTTTCATAGAAGATCCTTTTTCCACGACGGGGCTGGGAGGGGGCAGAAGACGGGGCGCAGGCCGCAATGCTAGTGAAGTTTTGGTCCCTCACGCGACGCTCACCTCCTGCCATGAGCCCAGTTCCTACCAGGCTGCGGCCCAGGACTGGTCCCCGGTCCGGACGCTGGGGCCCCTGCTTTAATGCGAGTGTCCAATAGCCTGGCCCCCGTCTCATTCCCTAACATGTCCCCCCCGGGGACAGCCACTCAACACCCAGCGACAGCCGGCCACTCCCAGCCTCCAGCCCTGCCAACACCCAACCTCGAACTTCGAGCCTCCACAACTGAGAAAATGGAGCTCTGTTGTTTAACACATTGCTGACCAGCAATTTGACACAAAACCTAATCCAAGTGCAAGTACCAGTTCACTTGTTATTGGTCAACAGTGTTTGGTCTTGAAGAAGTTTTGTCGTGACCGGTCAACGGTGCGTTAAGCCCCAACCCAGGGAAGGGTTCCGGGGGCCCAAGGAAACTAACAGAAATACCCGTGTATTACTGTTTTAAACTATATCTATGACATTGCATAATTTACATTATTGGCTAACTTGGGAGTTTGTTTTTACTTAACATATCAGGACATCGCTCCAGGTTATTACATAAAAATGTAACTTTTAAAAGGTTGGTCATTTCAGAAAGGTGAGTACCATCACGTACTCAACTTCGGCAGTCCCGACGGCTGTTGAGTGTGCTTCCGGGTTTTTGCGGCAGTGGACACGCGGCCCTATGGCTTTGCACCCTGGGGTTTCTGCAGGATCGACTCCTAGATGGGGCGTTAAGCCAGTGCCTGGCCCGAAGGCGCAGTCAAGGGCAACTTCCAAGGGACAAGGCAGCAGGCACGTGGCCTGGAAGGAGTCACTGTCCCCTCCTGGAGCCCAGAATTAGAATTACGGTCACGGCCACGCTTGACATCTGCTCCAACCAATTCGTTATCATTAGGAAATGAATCCCTAATGAATTTCTGCCACTATTAAGTGTGATTTACAGTAACGGTAATCTCCCTCGGAAGCATACACTTTATCCCTTTAATTAATAATCCTGCTTATCAGCAAACCTAATGATCATAGGACAGAAAAGGAGGAGAAAGCCTCTCATCAGCAGCCCCGGCTTCCCCTCGCAGCAGGGGAAGGGGAGCGGGGGATCCCTGGAGCAGCCCTCACCCTCCAGCTGAACCCTCAGAGTCAGCCAGCGCTGGGCCAGCTCCTGCCGCCTCTGCGGACCACTGTGCTGGGGCGGTTCCAGCTGCCGTCAGGGGCCTGACGTTAGCAAATCTGAATAGGTGCCTCCCTGCTCAAAACCCCGCTGGGGTCCCAGCTCTCTGCACCCCTGCTCTCTCCTCTCCTCCAGGGACTCCAGCCCCCTTGTGGGGCAGCGTGCATCTTTCTGCAACGACCTTCTTCCTCTGTCCCCTCACCCAGTGTCTCCAACCCGCTGCCACAGCCTGACCAGTCAGCACCAACAGCTCTGGCCGGTTGGGAGGTGAGTGGACAAGCTAGCAGGTAACTTACCCGTGGTGAGAAGCAGCTGCCATCCGTGCATGTGGGGCACAGAGGAGACCAAGGAGGGAGAGCTTTCAAGGGGAGAGGAGGCCCGAGCTAGTTTGTTGACTTGTTTTTTAAATGATTGAATAAGGGAGAGCAGGGGAGGGGTGAATAAGCAGAAGGCAAAAGTGATTTTTTTAATCCCCACCTGAGGAGCTGTTAATTGATTTGAGAGGGGGGAAAGGGAGGGGGAGAGAGACTGATTGCCTTGCATATGGGCCCCAGCTGGGGAATGAACCCACCCACTTCCAGTGTACGGGGTGGTGCACCCAGTGACCGAGCCACCGGCCAGGCCCTGAGCCAGGCACTGAAGGCAGGTTTTATAACATGAATGTACACCCACCACTTATTAAACATCCACTGTGTGCCAGACAATATACCTATAGTAGCTCATAAATGGGGGGGCAATTGCCCCTATTTTACAGGTGAGAAGGTCGAGGTGCAGAGACATACACATGCTCTGGGTTACGCAGAGCCTGTGAGCTGCAGACTGGAGCCCGGCCCCTGAGTGTGTACCCAGGGGCACACCCTCCGACAGCACCTCATTTCACGGGGTGTCCTAGGCAGGACAGTGGGGCACTGCCTTCATCTCCCCACAGTGCGCGCGCACACATACACGCACTCATATACACATGCATGTGCAGATCACTTCCAGTGGCTCATGGGGGCCCACACGGAGCTGGCAACAGCCAGTGGGGTTGTGTCTCCACTGCCCCCCGCCCGGGGGGCTGTTGGATCCCACCTTTCGGCCCCCCGTGTGTGAGTGAGCGCAGGATGCTGGAGAGCACACACAGACAAGGGCTTAACCGACAGACCTTTTCTTCCTCCCAGGCCTGGAGGCTAGAGGCCCAGCTCAGGGTGCAACATGGTCGGGTTTGGGGTGAGGACTCCCCTCCCGGCTTGCAGACAGCCTCCGCCTTGCAGCGTCTCCCAGGACAGCGCTTGCTGGCGCTTCTGATGAGGACGCTGCTCCCCCCTCGTGTGTCCCCACCCTCCTGATGGCATCTAGTCTTCATCACCCCCAAAGGTTCCAACTCCAGACACTATCCCTCTAGGGATTAGGGCTCCAACACCTGATCTAGGGACAGGGTGACACTAGCCAGTCCCCAGCGCAGCGCAGATGGGGTGGCTTGCCTGTGGCAAGTGCCGCTGCCGAAGAATGAGGGACCCAGGCAGGGGACCAGCCCTTTGCTCCTCTCAGACCCCCGGCCGGCCCTCCGCGTCCAGATGCCGCAGAAGCTCCCTGAGCCTCACAGTTTCCCATCAGAAAATGGGATCCCAGAGCGCATGTGTCCCTCTCCTCCTTCAATCCCGAGTAGCGTTCTCTCACCTGCAGGGGACTCTGCAGACTCAAGGCGGTGACCACGCTGGCCCTCAGCTGCCCCTGCCCACCTCCCCGGACTCATCTCCCGGAGCCCTCTGCCCACCATGCAGCTCTAGCAACACGGGGCACGAGAACCACACGTGTGTGCACGCCATGCCGATTCCTTTTTAATCCTCACCGGAGAGTATAGTTCTTGATTTTAGAGGAAGAAGGAGGGAGGTGGGGGGAGGGAGGGAGGGAAGGAGGGAGGGAGGGAGGGCAACATCCATCAGTTGCATCCCATATCCTCCCCGACCGGGAATCGAACCCACGAGCTTTTGGAGCGCAAGGCAATGCTCCGGCCCACTCGGCCAGGGCCGCCCCACACCGTTTCTAAGGGCAGGGACAGCGCTCACCCCTCTCCTCTCCGTCACCAGCCCAGGCTCTGCTCCTCTGCGAAGACACCCCTCCTAGGAGCCTGTGAGCTCCCACAGCGCCGGCGCCCCCACCCCGCAGTGGGACTCTCCGGGGAAGTTGCCCCGGGTAGGGGTTCACTGGGGCACCCAGTTGCCTGAATGTGAGCAAACCCCAACTTTCCAGCAGCTGGCTGCATGATGGCGGACAGTCCCTTGGACCTCTTCTCTGTACCTCTCGTGTCCCATCCGTGCACGGGGACCCTGTTGGGATTATGCACGTAAAGCACGTAGAACAGTGCCCAACACACCCGATCAAGAACTCATTAATTACGACACCGTACCCCACCCCCCACACGATGTCTGTACATCCCACTGCCCAGCGGTGACAGGGTGCGTAGGCGCTCAATAAATATTTGTTGAGCCGAATTACCCCCTAAAGTGGAAACAGAGCTTGGCTCCCAGAGAGGGCAATCACTGCTATTACATATTAGGCGATTTTTCCAGAGCGCTCCATGCCAAATATTGTACATTCTTCATTCCGGCGAGGGCAGTGATACTCATTAAAGGGGAGCGCAGTTTCATTAGAAATCCTTACTTTCGGAATTTTATAACTCGGCCACAAAAATTCACTCCGGGCAAAATGCAAACCTTCGTCTGGAAATACATGGGTTTATTTTATAAATTTTTATGCATTTTCCACACATAAGCAAAGGGACAGATAAACCATTCTTGAATGGAAGGATTGCAAGGGGAAAAACTGGTTCTGGCAAACAAGACGTCAAGACCCAAGGCTGAGTGGGTTGGCTTGAACTTGCTTCACTGGCCGTTGACACGGAGGTCTTTCCTCTGAGCCTTTCAAAGGTCCCTGGCACCGCAGTGACCGTCCCTGTGAGAGCTTCATCGGCCTTCGACGGTTCTCAGGGCTTCATGTGTGCTAACTAACTCTCCCAAGTTAATCTCCCCCCAAAGGAGGGGTGTATTGGGTTAAATAAGTTTCCCCCCAAATTTACACTGCCCCCAGAACCTAGAATGTGACCTTTTGGTAGATGTCATCAGGGTAGGATGAGGCCCATGAGATTAGGGTGGGCCCTAAGGTCCAGCGATGGGTGTCCTCTCAGAGAAAGGAGAGGGGTTTGGACCCAGGGACCCAGGGGCGGAGGCCGTGTGGTGACACAGGCAGAGACTGGAGGGACGTGGCTCCAAGGCCTGCAGGGGCCACCAGCCTCTGGAAAGAGACACAGAAGGCTTCTCCTTCCTTCTGCTAACACCTTGATTTTGGACGTTACCCTGCCAGAGAGGGAGAGAAGGAGCTCCTGTGGCGTTAAGCCACCAGCTAACACAATGGGGGAAACGAAGGCAAACGGAGGTCAGGGGGCTACCTGCTTTGTTCATAAAGGGGGGGGTGAGGCTGAAATACACGCCGCGGGCTCCGGGGGTCTGGAGGCCTCCCGATGCCCCTGCTTGCTCATCAGCCAGGTGACTAAGCAAACACGCTGCACCCTTCCACGTCACTCAATCTCAATACTTCTCCCCAAGTTCCGACAGTCAAAAACGGAGGAGCACAGCCCCCGAAGGTTTTCTGTTTGTTTTGTTTATTTTTAAAAAAACGTTCAGGACTTTCCGTTCATATCCCGGGGTTCTATCCAACTGCCCGGAAGCCCCTCTCCATCCCTAGCAAGGCCGTGAGCTCCATGAAAGCCACAACCAAGGTTGTCAGACACACTTTGCATCTAGCAAAATACACAAGGAAAAGGTACCGAATACGGACCGGGTCCGGCCTGCAGCTGACCTTCACCCTCAGCCTGGCGAGTGTCCGTCCTCTTCCCTGCACGCACAGACCGCAAGGCCGACAGCGGAGTGTCAGCGGGAGGAGGGCAGGCAACAGCCACGTCCCACACAGCCACCAGAAACACGCGGCCATTGGCTCCTCATCATGGCCGTGCAGACCCACACAGTGTGTTACAAAGTGAAAAGGCTGCTGGCAGGACAGCGCGCGTCCTACACATTGTCCTCATAAACTGCAAACACAGGCACAGAAACAATACCCCAGTGCCGAAGTTCCAGTGGCCCTTATTTTACGTCACAGTGACCCCAAAGGGATTCACACAACTTGTATTTCAGTCCATTGTTGTAGCTGTCACATCTTATTGGCTATTGTTAACCTCTTACTGTGCCTAGTTTTTAAGTTAAACTTCGTCATAGGTAGGTATGCATAGGAAAAAAAAGATGGTAGTACATATAAGGTTCAAGGGGTGTACAGGCACCCACGGGGGGGTGGTCTTGGGACATATGCCCTGAAGACAAGGGGCTACTGTGTAAATAACTCTTGCAACTCAATCACAAAGAGACAAAACTATATAAGAAAGGCGAAGGACTTGAATAGACATCTCTCCGAAGATGATATACAAACGGCCAATAAGCACATGCAAATACGTCTTCAAGGACAAGCAGGTCAAAACCACACGGAGCTACCATTTCACACCCATCCACGCAGGCGCCCACCAACAGATGGCGAAGGAAAGTGCACTCTGTCCGTACACTGGGATGTCCGTCCCCCTCAAGAAAGGAGAAAAGTTGTCATTTGTGACAACATGGATGGACCTGGAGGGTATTATGCTGAGGAAAATAAGTCCGAGAGGTATACCATAGTATTTCACTTGTGAAAACAAGTCAATGGAATGCAGAAAATGACCCACGGAGACCAGACTGATGGCTGTCAGAGAGGACAGTGAAGCAGGTGAAGGGAATTACGAGACCAAGTTCCAGTGATGAAATAAGTCACAAGATGTCAAATGCAGCATTGCAAAGAGTTAATAATATTGTAATTAAGCATCAGGACAGAGGGCAACTAGACTTACTGTAGAGATCACTTTGTAATATACATAAATACTGAACCACTATAATGTACACCTGAAAATAAGATAGTGCATGTCATTTATGTGTCATTCAAAATAAAAACATAAAAGTCAGGCAGTAGATGCAACTGTCGCTCCGGGTCCTGGCACCCCCCCATGGAGTTAGAGGTGCACCAGGGGTGATGTGCACGGGAAGCCAGGAGTTCACCTATCGGGTTGAACCACAGCCCCTCCGCCAGGGACCAGGCATGGTTGTCCAGGCTGTGAACCACAAACAGGGACCCCTCAGAAGACAGATCGAGCCTGAGCTCTGTCCCCAAACCATAGGCCCCCGAGACGCAGCTGCACTGGCGCAGAGCAGCCTCCCTTCCGCATTGTTCGCAGAAGTACCCTACGACCTGCGGCAGCCCTTCCTGTCTCCCGCCAGCTGCCCACCGGAAATTGCCCCAGCAACCTGCAGCAATGGAGGGCTTGCCAGCCACATGGGTGAACCACATGGCAGTGGGTACACCAGCCCCGGTCATGCCTTCAGAGGACGCAGCCCAGCTGACGAATGAGCACAGCCGCAGGGGACATCTCCGTCAAAAGCATCCGTGGGAGGCCTCGGGCACCAAGGGAACCACAAGGAGAATGCACGGGTGGGTGACGCCACCGCCTTGACATACGTTGTCCCTCAGGAACAGGTAGCTCGTGCAGCTGGGTGGGTTCAAACCTCACAGCCAAGTCGTTGACCTTCTTCAGTCCCAGCATGTTACTCCCTCCGAGTTCCCTTGGTCCAGAGCCACTTATTAAGTGTTTCTTCACAACTGTGCTTAGCACAACTGGGGGACGGCATTGCTGAGAGAAGCAGGCCCTTCCTGAGATGCTTCAGAGAAGAGAGCAAGGGTTCCAAAGGAATGGAAAAATCAGACAGACAGGAACCACGTGCCCAGCGGCCTCGTCCCACCAGGAACCTCTCGGGGCTCACCTGGGAGAGTCTGTTTCTCTAAGGGCGGTAGCATTGCCTTCCTGCCGCCTCCAGGCTCCACGTCATGCGGGAGCCGCAGGACTGGATGGACCGAGTCCAGGGAGAGCCATGCTCCCAGGGAGCGGGCACAGGGTGCCGGCCCTGGGGGAGAGCTGCGGCCAAGCGCGCCCCCGGGCCCTCCTGCAAGGGCGCAGGAGGGATGACAGGTAGGAGGCTAGCCGGCGCCCGAAGGGTCTCGGAAGCGCAGGTTAAGGAAACCTGAGGAGTGAAACTTGTTTACCTAAACGTGGGGAAGAGGCCCTGGCTGGTGGCTCAGTGGATAAGCTGCGGGCCTGCAAACCCAAAGGTCGCTGGTTCGATTCCCAGCCAGGGCACATAACCAGGTTGCAAGCCAGGTCTCCAGCCAGGTCTGTAGCTGGAGGCAGGTGAAAGGCAAACCATACATGGATGTCTCTCTCCCTCTCTGCCTCTCTCCCTTCCCCTGCAGGGGTCCAGAGGAGGTGAGCCCCATACATGGGGCCCTAGTCATGCTCCCTGCTCCGCACTCCTCCCTGGACTCACGCTGCCCAGACGGTGGCCATACCCCATCACGCCAGCCCCCCCCGCTTGGCAAAGTCACTTCCCCGAGCCTGTTTCTCACCCTCACACAAGGGGCACGTCTCTAGGAATTGCTGAATATGTGGTTCTGTGGAAAGATGGGCTCTGTCTCCAGCCTGCACTTTCCCCACTGACGGGCCCTCTCTCCCCGGCCGGCCTGGCGTGTGAACACAACGCTCCCAGTGAACATCCGCAAAAGAGGGGTGGTGTGGCCACTCCACTGTGCGCTGAAATGTCCCCGAGGAACGGCGCAGTGCTCTTCAGCGAGCCGGGGACAATGGGGAGGTGTCCCGTTCCATAATTGAGGAGACAATGTCTGTTGTACTCAGTCTGGTTCCCTTTTCACACTAAATTAATCTTTATAAGCATCTGCTTTGAGTCAAGGAAGTTTTGTGATAATTCAACCGTGACCTCGGTAAAAGTCCAAATGATTTCACTTCGGTCCCTCAGCCCAGAGTAGCCTATTGAAAGGGTCAGCTTTATTTCATGATCATCAGCATGTTAACATGCGCTGATGAACCCCATCAACCAGCGTCCCAGCGCCGCCGCGCCCACACAGCCCAGGGCTATGACATCATTAGCTTTGGGACCACTCACGCAGGATGGCGGGCCCAGCCAGTCAGCTGGGCCCATGGGTCATTTGATCCAGGATCCTGGTTTCTGAGAATTAAAAGCAGATTCTCCTTCTGGCTTGTTTTCTGGCTTCAAGATCCAGGTAAAATTGTCCCAACAATGACATCGCTGGGAGCCCATGGTACAGGGGGAAGCGGAAGGGGGCTGAAGCTGCTGTCCCTGGGGTAGTGTTTGTGGCCACTGGACCCCAGCTGGGGTCCCACCACCCCAAAGGGCTCAACGGCCACATGATCTCTGCCAGCCTCTCTTCTCATTTCTGAGCACACCGTCCTCATGGACTAGGTGGCCCGCTGTCCCCGGAGCAGGCACCCCTAAACAACTTGGACATTTGTGTCCTACCACCTGGCTCCCGCATCCCAGTGACCGTTTAGGAAATCTCTCTTCCTGCCACCCGTCCCCTGTCGAGAGAAGTCCCCGACAGGAATTCTGCCTTCTCCCAGCCCAGCGGCTCTCAGTGCAGTTCTAGGACCAGCAGCTCAGCATCACGTCGGAACTGGGAAGAAGTGCAGATGCTCAGGTCATTCCTCCCCAGACCTGCTGAGTGGGAAAGTCTGGGACCTGGGCCCAGCTGCCCTGCCTCAGGCCCTCGAAGTGGCTCTGAGGAAGGTCATTGCCAGAGGTGAGCGTATGTCCCAACTACCTCAGGCAGCATCCAGGGCCCATGAAGGTCACTCTTGGTGGTGTGCCTTCCACGGGTTTTGACAAGAATACAATGGCATGTACCCTCCATCACAACATCCTACAGTTCATCAGCCCGAACATCCTCTTGGCTCTGCCTAGTCCTCCCTGTGTTCATGTTGTTTTAAGCCACCAGCTTGTGGTTCTTTGTGACAGTGGCCATAGGAGGCTCACGATCACGTGGTCCCTCTGCCAGGCTTCAGTCTGGAACAGGGACGCGATGCGGAAAAAGGCAGGGGGAGGTGCTCAGCAGCGCTGGCCTGGTGTTGCTCTGGGTTGGGGGGCTCCCGTGCCTGTACCCCATCCTTCCATCGGAGCCCACATGGTCATCTCCATGGCTTCTATGAGCCCCGGGAGCCGTCCGAGTCTGGCCTGGGACTGGGACTGGGACTGGGAGCCACCACGCACCACCAGAGAGCTTTACTTCATCCTCCCGGAAACCCTCGAAGGTGGACACTGTCCTGGTCCCCTTTCCAGACCAGGAAACGGAGGCACAACGGGGCTGGAGAATGGCTCAGGTCGGGGAGCCCTGCCTGCACAGCTCGTGTGCTGCAACACAAGGCGGGACCGCCAACAACGAACCCGCCCAGAGCAAAGTCACAGCCCCGGGAGAACACGCGATGCGCTGAACACCCACCGGCCATCGGCTGGCACGGACGCAGAAGGTTCAGGAAGCATCCTCAGTGACTCTAGCCGGCAGAGAGCCGCCCCTGCCCTTGGAAAGGTGTTTGTGTCGGGACAGTCGTGTCCTCAGCTATCCTAGCCATGGAAATCCTTTTTCTCCGAACATCTTAAGCAACGTTTCTCTTTCACTTATTTCAAATTATAACTTGGATATGAAGACATGAGCTAATGTGGCCTTTCTTTCATCTAGGAGCTGGGGCTGGAAAACTTACTGTTGGATGCAGAAACCCGGTCCAATTCTTTTACCTTCTCTGCACACGCACACACGTGTCCACGATCACAGCAACACCAGAAAACGAGGCTGGGGCAACTCAGAAGGCCAAGCGAGCCTGCCTCCCCATGCCACCCGGCCCTGCTGCCTCAGCCCCACTGCCTACCTGGCATTGCAGGAGCCCAGGCCCTGCAAGCACACGGCTTTGATTTCTCTTCCCGGCCTGGCACAGTTCAGCACAAATATCCTGTGAGAGGAAATGAGTCGGTGCTGCCGCCCAGCTCAACTCACAGGTTGCTCCCCTTTCTGTCTGATTGTGGCAGGCAGTGAAGAGGCCCACCTGGGGACAGGGAGGGCCCTGGAGACCTGGGTTCTAGCCACCAACTTGCTGTGGGGTGGTGGGCAAGCCACTTGTTCTCTCTGGGCCTGTTTTCCATTAGGAAAGGGAAACCCCATCGAGTGAGACCTCAGTGACAAACCTTAGTTTCCCTCAGCACCATAGCATGATCACGGAGCTGCCACTTGATAGGCAACGTGTCTGATGGGGTTGGGGAAGGACCAGGGGCTGTCCCATCTTCAGTCTCATTTTTATCACTAACCATCATCTTGGGGAGCCAAGATGCTCCAAGGCACAGCACGTCCTCCCCCAAGTTTGTATTTTAGGGTCCTCACTTCAGAACCTCAGAATGCCACTGGATTCGGAGACAGGTCCTCAAGGAGATGATGAAGGTGAAATGAGGTCATAAGAAAAGGAGCCATCAGAGAAGTCACCTCCTTTCTCGCTGCGTGCCCGGAGGGAAGGCCACGTGAGAACCCAGCCAGAAGGTAGCTGTGTGCAACCTTGGAGAAGGCCTCACTGAACGCAACTGCAGCAGCACCTTGGGCTTGATGTCCAGCCTCCAGATCTGCACTTAAGTGTCTTGTTCAAGCCTCCCGTCTATGGATTGTTATGACCGCCATAGGAAAAGGACACCTTCCTCCTCTCAGGCTGCCTCTGCTTCTCATATCAGGTTATGGCATCTTTGCCTGTTTTTGTCCCCAGGACCCTTTGGGAACCTGCCGAAAGCACATGTGCTGATGGACAAGGCAAGCATTTTGAGAAAAGAGAAAAAAAGAGGGATAGAAAGTACACATTTCCATTTTCTGAAAGGGGATCTTATTACAAATTCTGCAATGTTTTACAGATGATAAAAGACATTGCGAACAATTTTATGCCGGTAAATATGGAAACAGGTTAAATGGACAGATGGTAAACTAAGACTTCATAATGGTACCTAGGAAGATGGAGAAAATCTGAATCTCCTGTATCAAAAAAATTGAGTCTAAACAAAACGTTTTCACCAAGCAGCTTCCAGGTCCACATGACTGCAACAGTGAACCCAACCACACTGAAAGGTAGAAATAATCTGTCCAAAAATTGCTTTCAGAGAATGGGAAACAAGGGGACATAATGAGGCCTGCATGACACAGACTCCAAATCTGACAAAGATGTTGCAGGAAAAGGAAACTACAGGCCAATCTCATGAACCTAGAGGGGAAAATCCTGGGGGGGGCGGACTATAGAAAAGTCAAATCCAGTGTTTTTTAGTAAGAAAGACAAAGTACATCATAAATAAGTTGGGTGTATCCCAGGTAGTCAGGATTGCTTAGCCAATTACCCATCAATATAACTCCTTAAAGTTATAGTGGCAAGTCTTATGATCAGCTCAGCACTTAGAAAGTATCTGATAAAAGTCAGCACCTATTCACAATAAGAGGCCTTAGCCAACAATAAAGGAAAGGAACCTTCCTTAATTTGATGATCAGTCTTCTTTGAAAACAAGTGCAGCATTTTTCTGAGAAATGAAGCCTTATTTTCATGCAGGAACTTGGACACAGAGGCTCATGGTGGACTCTTCATAATAGCCCCAAACTGGAAGTTACCCACATTGCCTTCCACAGGTAACTGGTCAAGCAGACGGCAGTACCTCTGAACCATGTGGGGCTGCCATAACAAATTGCCGCAAACTGGGTGGCTTAGGACAATAGAAGTTGATTCTCTCAGTTCTGGAGGTTGGAGGACCAAAATCAAGGTGTTGGCAGGGCCACGCTCCCTCCTAGGCTCCCAGGGGAGAACCTGCCGCTGCCCCTCCAGCTCCCCGTGTGGCTCTAGCCATTCCTTGGCTTGCGGTGGCATCACCCCAACCTGTCTCCATCTTCCCATGCCCCCTTCCCTCTGTGTTGTCTTCTCTCTTACAAGGACAACAGGCATGTTGGGGTAGGGTCTTCCTAGTGGCCTCGTCTTAACTTGGTTACATCTGCAAAGACTCATTTCTAAACAAGGTTACAAGTTTGTGACCAGGCTTAGGACTATCAACGTACCCACTTGGGGGACACAATTTAACCCACGACACTGGAATACCACTCAGCAATAAACGGGAATGAAGTAGTTGATTCTTGCAAACAAGTTGGAAACCCTGAGGAAATTATTCTGAGTCGGAAACGCCAGGTTAAGGGGATAACACCGTATTATTCCACTAAGGTAACATTCGCAGGTAACAGCAGCTGGGCAGTCAGGGATGAGGGGAAGGAGGCCATGAAGGTGTAACCTCCTTCAGTGGGTGAGTGACGAGACACACTGGGGTACGCCCGGATTGTAGACCACTTACTACCTAGCAATAAAAACAACTCATCCACACACACAACTTGTGTGAATCTCAAGGGAGTTACGCTGCATGAAAAACACCACTCGCAGAAGCATACACATATATGCTTCCATGTAGAGGCCTTCATGTTTTGTGGTTGCAGAGTCAAAGATGGGCCGGGGAGAAGGAGGAGGTCCCTGGGTGATGGAGTCCTTCTGTAGCTCGACTGTGGTACCGAGTGCCACTGTGTACATTATACTAAAATTGCATGGACCTAAACATGTATGTAAACATGCGAGTCCAAGGCAAACTAAGGAAACGGAGTGCGATTGTGTCACTATCATACGCTGGTGTGACAGCAGGCAGTAGTTTTGTAAGATGTTACCACCGGGGAAAACTGGATGAAGGGCGCACGAGACCTCTTATTTCTTACATCTGCATGTCAACCTAATCATCTTTGATGTCAGTCAGCTGAGGCCTGATGGCCTGACCATCATGAACCAGTTGGAGGACTTTCCGCAGGTCAATTCCTCCCTCATCACTGAACGGGGGTAGTCGTAGGCCTTACTACCTAGGGTTGTGGTAAGGATGGGCTCATTGAGCTAAGTGTCCCTTACAGTACAAGTCCCCCACAGGTGTCCCCTTGGGGGATACGACCCTTGCCACAGATGGTGTGAGATGGCCTTAAAGAGATGGTGTCGGTTGCTGCCAGTAGCCCCGCAATGAGTCAGGATTCCAGTCTCTGAGCCGAGTTCTATGTGGTCAGAGGGGAAGCGGATCAAACGTGGGAAACCTGGGGGTGGACGCACTGGCTTTCTCCGCCTGACATTGTGAGTGTGTGGGGAGGGGGGAGCGAGGAAGAGGAACCCGGAGGAGGTGCCTTAGGAGACAAAGGAAGACGAGGTTAGAGAGCAGGACCAAAAAAAACAAAGCCAAGAAAATCAAAGGGCCGCTGGGAAACAATAGTTCAGGAGGCTATTGTGCTCCTGCCCAGCTCCCCAGGCTCCAACTGAATGGTCTCCCCGGCAGGCTGCCTCCTCTCCCACCAGGGTGCTGGCAGGGGTCAGCTGAGTTCAAGGATGTGGCAGCTGCTTTGGCCCGTGATAAAGCTCCGCACAGACGTGTTTTGTTGATGACGATGACTGTGACGATTTTTGTAATGGCTGTTTGAATGGACCCTCCGGAGTCATTTTCGATTCTGTCCTGCCCCGGCTGGCCCACATCTAGGCCACTCTCATTTTCCACCAGCCTGCTGCCGGGACTCAAGATCTGGCCCTTCTGCGCCACATGGAACCTCAGAAGTCCCCTCGGTCCTTATTTCTTCAAGTTGGTCAAGGGCTGGAAGGGTCTATGGCATTCCTGGGAGTTTGTTAGAAACGCAGGCTCCCTGGCCCCACCACAGACCCCCGGAATCAGACAGCACTTTGACAGGACCCTTAGGTGACGTGCTCTGCTCTTCTTCAGCGTCCGGTGTACTGCTTGGGGAACAAAGGCTCAGAGAGGGTGGGCACTGTTCTGTGCCCCAGAGCTGGGCTCCAGCGCCCCACCAGAGGCTCCCTGACTGACAGCTGCCTTTAGCCAGAGCCCCTGGTTCAGGTAGGTTGAGGGGAAGTTGAGGAAAAGTTCTGCCTTTTCTCCTGAAAGCTGTGGCCAATCAGCAGACTGACAGGGGCATCCAGTTAGTCTCCTGGTCCATCTTCATTTCCTAGAGGGGCAATGGAGGACATAGGGGGCCCCTTGGAGGCACACCGGACTCCCCACGCCTTTCCTGGTACACTTTCTATCTCACATCCATTTTCTTCCATTCCCATGAGAGTCACAATTCAACCAGTATTGACAAGTGTCCTCTTTCAACCGGGAGAAGGTGGGTGATGGAGGTATAGTTACAGTGAGGCCCTGCTTGAGCCAAGCAAGTTCTGTTGACTTGAAAGCCTCCCACCAGAAGACGTGAGGCTCCCTGCCCCCGCACCCCCCAACCCAGAACTGGGAGCCATGTGGGGGCAGGCTGGATGGGCAGAGTGGGGGGTGCGCAGGCCTAATCCAGGAGTGGGGTACTTTGGGCGAAGCGCCTGGGAATCCCAAGGTGCTAGGAGGGCTTTCCAACAAAAATGTTGGCGACCTGGAATAGTCATTTTTGGCTCCACCGTGAGAAAAGAAACCTGCGAAATCAAAAATTAATACATGTTTAATTAAATGTCCACCGAAGGTAGCACCGTGTCAACATCATTAAACGGCTAAATTAATTATTCCGAAAAATGTCATTACATGTGAAAATGGTTTCGATTTTCTCACTTTGCAAGAATTTCCCAATTTGCCTGATCAGTCCTCAGAAATCGCAGCCATGGTAAATGAGGTCCTTACAGCCAAGTAAAAGTAAAATTAAAATCATTTTTAAAATCCTTTAAAAATGTTGCAATAAAGGGGCTACAGGCAACGTGTGCGATGCTGCTCTTCAGGGTTTGCTAGGGTGGGGACGGTGCCCCCCAGAACAGCTGCCTCGAGGTCCCCGCTTATCACCCTGCCCATCCAGCCTGCCCCCACTTGCTTCCCGGTTCTGGGTTGCGGGGTACAGGGATACAGGGGCAGGGCACCTCACATCTTCTAGGGGTGCCTTTCAAGTCAACAGAACTTGCTAGGCTCAGGCAGGGCCTCACTGTAACTAAGTCTCCATCACCCGCCTACCCCAGGTTGAAAGAGGACACTTGTCAATACTGGCTGAACTGTGACTTTCTCGTGGGAGGGGAGGAAAGAGGATGGGAGATACAAGGGTCCCAGGGACAGCGGACCTCGGACCTCGGGAAAACTCTTGGGAGGCTCCAGGGACAGTGGACCCGGGCGCGCGGGCCCTTCCCCGCCTCCCCGGCTAGCGCGCCTGCCTTGGCCTTTGTCCCGCTCCTCCCGGAGCCTCCAGGCGGCCGGAGCCCTTTGTCTGCCCAGCGGCGTCTCGGGGCGGCGCTGACACTTGATCCTGCTGCCCGGCAGGCCCCTCATTAGGCCCGTCCGCACTTCAAAGTCTGTGCGACCCGCCAGCCCCGAAGGCGATCCTGGCGGGGCCGCGCCCGCGGAGCGATGGGGCCAGACAGCCCGAGGGGGCGCGGTGGCCGCCCTGCCCGCGGTGCCCTGCGCGGAGGGATGCGCATCGGGGCTCCGGGTTCACAGCGGCTCCTTTGGTGCAAGGTTGTGGGGGACACCTCCCCCAAAGGGGGTCAGTAATGAAATGCGTCTCGTCAGTTTCAGTCAAGCCAAGTGCGTAATTAGCTTCCTTTGCTTCATTTTTGAAATAAAATAGGCCCCCTTGGCTATTTCTGAGACCAAAGGAACTGTTGAGGCCAACCCGAGAACAGTCAGTCCTGGTGCGAGCAAATGCCAGCACGAACGCTAGTCGGAGCCTGGCAGGGATACTGGGGGGTGAGGGGTACCTAGGGGAGTGGGCACATAGGGGAGGTGGAGGTTCTCAGATGGACACTAGGGTGGGGAGCGGTCCAAGCCAGCCCTCACACCTACTCTGCACCACACTGACCTTCCCCATCCTTGATCTTTCCACCAGCCCTTCCATCTGCTGTCCTATTCCCTCTCCTGCCCTCACTTTCCACCCCACAAGCTCCTACCCTCCGGGAAGGTCCTGCTCCACCCCCAGAGGTGTCACCCTTCAGCGCCTGGGTTGGCTGATTTAGCGCAGGAACTGGGGGGCCAAACCAGGGTCCTAGTCCTGCCTGGACAGACAACCTCGCCTGTGAGCCAGGCAGCCGGGGAGGAGAGGTGCTGGGTACAGACCATGCCTTGGACCAGGTTTCCCAGGCGCTGGCTGAGACGGAGAGTTAGTGGACAGGGGATTTAGTAAGGAAGCACCCCCAGGAGGAGGCAGGAGGGTGTGGGGGGAGCAGAAGGGGACAGGGGCGCAGTGCACACAGGGACAGCAGGCAGGCCAAGTCCCCTGCCAGCCTGACCCAGCCGGGAGCTCCCCCAACCCCTAGGAAGTTACTCCTCCGAATTTGCCCTGCCCTGAGGCCATTTAACCTTTATAGTAATCCTATAAGAAAGTGGTGTGCTTGTACTCCATTTTCCCTGAAGGCCGGAGCTGCTCCAGTTCTATCCAGACTCCTGAGGCCCAAACCCCAGGCCATTTACACCCCCTCCGGGAGGGTAAACTGGAGTCTTCCTCTGGCTGGGGCGGGTCTGGGCAAGAACTCGCCTGCAGGAACAGACCTGAGCCCAAGTGCCACCCTCCCCAGTGCCGAGGGAGGAATGTGTGAGCTGAGACTGGAGAAGGATCTGAGGTTCTCAGGGTTCTGAGCTCAGTGCAGCTCACTAATGGGTAACGGGGGTGAGCAGGGTTCTTGCTGACGCTTCTCGGACAGGTCCACACCCTGGCGGGGCCAGCCTCCTCGGAAGCTCCTGCACACTGAGAGGCCTGTCACAGCTGAAGGATGTAATTTAAAACAAGTGTCCGCTTACTCCCGCTATTACTGTCTGCTGTTTTTCACCAACAAGGGTTTTCACTGGCGTTACCAGCCTGGGATAGTTAAGGGAGTAAATGCTATCCATCATTCGATCCTTACAATGGATTCCTGTGCTTCCATTTCCTTGTAACATGTTGGCACAAAGTTCAAGAGAACAGTCTTGTTAGGGGTTGAGGAGGGAGTGTTGCAGAATGAATAATTTGCATGAACGCGCTGCAGGCACGGAGGAGTGTTCAGAAAGCTATGCATGGGTGGGTCCCGCGAAGCCGCACCCACATGTGTATACGAGAACCCACATTTGATCAGACACGGAGGTCTTCTAGGGTACCAAGATTCAAGAGTTCAAGAAGCTGCAACCAGGGGATGAATGTCAGAGGGCTTGAGAAGGGCAGATGTTGGACTCAAAACACTTGTCCCAAACTGCCCTACACAGGGAGATGGGGGAGATGACAGAGGTCCCAGCCCCTGTGGGCCAGGACGGGAACAATGATGTCAGCTGCCAAAACAAGACTTTCTGAGCCACTTTAATAAAATGTTCAGAACGGGAGACCCGAGAGGCACATGGGTCGGACCACACCGAAGTCTGGGGCTCCCTTCTGGGAAGCAACTGGGCAAACGGTGACTGAGCACTGCTGGATCGTGGCAGAGGTAGCGAGGGACAGCAGGGCGACAGAGAGGACCTTGAAGAAGCCAGAGGGCTGGGCGCGGCTGGTGAGCAGGACGGTGCCTGGTGAGGACCCAGAAACACGCCCTGGGCTTTCTAGCTACCGGGCCAGCTGAGAGCTACCCGTCTACGGGGGTCTTTATGCACGAAATACCCGCTTCCTGGAGTTTTCCTGCAGTTACTGGAATGGGAACAGACCCCGAGAGGCTGCCTCGGGCAGGCCTGTGCTGGGTTGGCTTTCGTGCAAGAAAGATGTTACAAGTTCAGATGATTTTAAGTTGATTTTTTGAAAAAGAGAGAGAGACACACACAGCAGTTTGTTGTTCCACTCGTGGCTGCGTTCATTGGTTGGTTCCTGCATCTGCCCTGACCAGGGCTCAACCCCGCAACCTTAGCCTGTGCGGATTTTGAGCCCGTTTATCGAAGCCAAGGACAGAGAGACAAGGAAGGGGTTGAGGACAGGAGAGAGCCTGGGCTGGCCTGCTCTGGCCCCTGGAAACCCAATGGGGCAGAAATGGGCGCAGGCAGGGTGCTGGCCGCTCACTGGATGGGTCAGAGAAAAGGAGGCCTGGGAGGCGCTGCTGCGGCCCATGGCCCCTCTGGCTGCAAGTCTCGTGGGGACCCTCAGCCGCCCCTTAGCTTTGGGGGAGGCACAACTGTGAGGAAGAAAAGCTTAGGAGCGTCCTGAAAAGGAAGAGCAAGGAAGAAAAGCGTAGGAGCGCTCTGAAAAGGAAGAGCAAGGAAGAAAAGCGTAGGAGCGCTCTGAGAAGGAAGAAGGCAGAAGGCAGCGGGAGCGTATTGCTTGGAGGGTTTTCAAGGGGAACCTTGAAGGGCGGTCCTGGAGGAGGGGCCAGTCGTCCTCAGCTGTCCCAGGTGTGCCCCTCCAGGCCCGAGGTCTCTACTGATGGGTCCGTGCTAGGGCAGGGGGTCCTTAGTTGTTTGCAGCTGGTTTTCCTGCTTTTCTGGGCCTGGAGCTGAAATACAACTGAGGCCTAGATATTGTCTCCAGGTGGGGAAAGGTCAGGGGTCTACACCGCACGGCCGGCCCTTTGCCAGGGGAGGAAAGGCCACCAGTTTTGCCAGCCACTAGGCGTTCTAGCCTTCCTGCCCTGGTGGCCTTCTGTATCCGGATAAATTGTTTGGCTAGTGTGTTCAGCCATCTGTCTCCGTTTCCCCGTTCCACGTACCAAAAAGTTTTCCTGCTTCTCACTCCGTGTTCTGCTTCACGAGGAGAGAGCTAACATCCAAGGACAGTTTGGGAATAGAAGCTAAGTCCCCAGCTCTGAGAATCTTATTCCGTAAGTGTAGATGACAAGGCTTTCACCATGTCCTGCCTCTGAGACATTGGTTCCCCTTTTATGAGTGATTTCCATAGAGAAGGGAGGGAGGAAGGACAGGAGGAAAGAAGGGACAGTGGCCAATGCAGAGGGCGTTGACCCCCTGAAGCTGTTCCCCTCCTGTCACCCACAAAAAGGAGGTCCACCGCCCCCGCCTCAGTGTGTCACCTTGTTAATGTCACTGAGGCACAAGCTGTCTCCCTGTGTACCAGCCTCTCTTCCCCGGGGCCGGAGCCATTGTCTTGTGCTATTTGTTACTAACATACACAATTTTGGGTCAGCCAAAAGGTCTGTTCACAGTTTCTTCCGTGAAATAAAAGACACATTTTTCACTTTCGCCTGTAACTATTGATTTGGGTACTTGGAGCATGTCGGCCATCTCCCAGGGGGTATGTAATGTTGATTTTTTCTCAATTAACATCTTGACTTGGTTGCTATTAACTTCAGCTGGTCTACGTGACCGTGGCGCATCGTCCAGTGAGGAAGCTCCAGCACGAACTTCGCAAACCACTTTTGACACATTTGGTCAGTCATAGCACCTTCTCCATAAACTGCGTCAATCTATTTTCTGCACTTCAGTTGCCGTTTTTACCTTTCCTGAAATGATCAAGGATAATATGCTGGAAATCTTGCGTGTTTTTCTTCCATCTTCAATGTTAAAATGGCTCCCCAACAATTGACCAACTTTGACGTTATTTTAAAAATGTGCTCTGCCATGATGGTTGTCACAGTACAATCTAACAAAATCATTTTGAATGAAGTTAAACACACCTAAGTGCTACTCTTATGGAAGAACAAAACTTTTTAGCTGACCCAATACTTGTTGAACGGTACCTGGTAGTAAACATTTGTTAAATAAACGAAGGAAGGAAGGAACAAGTGAGTGAATTCTATGCTCTTTGGGGTTCGTTAGGGATGAGGTGTCCTTTATGCTGGTGTTTCTCATACAATGTTCTTAGGCAGCGTTTGTTTATATTATTCCATGGGAAGAAAAAGGAAGGCAGAGGGGGTTGCTTTTGAGGGGGACACACTCTGGAGAAGTGAAAAACAAACCTTTGTGGATCTCAGAAAAAATGTCTGAAGCTGAAACATCAAGTTGGATTTACTTGTTTAAAAATAAACAGTTATGTTTCCCAGAAAACAAACAACGAGCAGCAAAACCCCTTGTTACTTGTTTTGTAATGAAATCTAAGAGCGCGTGTCTCTGAGGTCCTGGGCCTTGACACTCTTACTTGCTTGGCCTCCCAGGGTTAGAAAATGTGTGGACCCCTGCAGCTTGGGTGTGGAGTTTTAACGTGCAAAGGCCCATCCGCTCATGAAGAAATGGTAGTGAGGACAGGGCTATCCCCTCCCCTCTCGTTGGCCCTGCCTGAGAGCAGGGCCTGGCACACAGTAGGTGCTCAGGGAATACTTAGAGGACAGATAAAACAGCGGCAGTCTGCGCCTGCTGACTGGTGCTACGGAACCAGCATATTGTTAACAGTTTCCTTCACCTACAAACCCATTAATGGCTAAGTGTGATTCTGACCTCAGAGGCAAATAAATGAAATGAAGGGCCAGTCTGGGGCGGTAACCGGCGGGGTCAGGATTCAGAACCAGCACTGCCTGACTCCAATCCCAGCGGTCCCTCTTTGTCACTCAGGAGATGGCGGCCTTTGGCACAAGTGCAGAGGCTCATGGGCATTTCCTGCAGCCTCCCTGCCTGCCCTGTTCTCCCCCTGGTTGTTCCTGAGGCCAGATCTCAGGCTTCTGAAAACAAAGTAGAATATTAGTACTAACAGGATGGGTGGAGAGCAAGTTCACTAAGTGATGGATGGATGATAGACGGTAAAGTCGACGGGTGGTCGCTAGTGGCGTACAAACACCTCCTCCTGCCTGTGCCTTCACAGACCAGCCTCTCACTCTTCCCTGCGAATTCTGCGCCCGCCGCCTGCCCCACCCGCGATGGTAAGCCCCCGAGTCCGGAAAGTGGGGTACACTTCCAGGCCCAGGACTCGTCCAGACCTCGTTCATTCGGGAAGACGATACTTCAGCCAGTGGAAAGATATCAAATGCCTGCAAAAACTCCTAATTATGGGTTTCCCTTCGCTGCCTGCTCCCTTAATAACTTTGGAAACTATTTTATGTAAATCGTATTCTCGGAAGGAGGCAGTGGCGTCTCCCTGCGCCAGCAGGGCAGCAGAGATGAGCAGAACGAAGCAAAAGAGCCGCCGGGGAAACTGCTCTGGGCCAAGGAGATGGCCACGCCAGCCGCCTCTGCTTTCTGCTCTGCACTCGCCCCTCCCAGCTGCTGCCCACAAGTGTGAGCTCCTGGTGCTGATGTGAGAGCCGGGCAGCAGGACAGCTGGGCGAAAGTGTGGCAGCAGGAGGGACTCCGAGGGGGGCGGGCGTGTGGAGGAAGCCTGCACAAGGCCGGAGTGGGATGGGGGGTGTGAACGAGGGTGTGGGTGGCAGGGGGTGAAATGGGAAGGAGCAGGGGAGGCTGGCCTGGCCAGCAAGGCAGAGCCAGGGAGCGGACATCCGGCAGGCTGGGAGCCTGGGAGAGACAGGGCCCTGCACCCTGCCTTCCGGCCTCTGGTCTCAAAGCCAGGGTTCCCGCAGCCCCTCTGTCTCCACCGGGCTGGCCCACAGACGCTCCCAGCGTCATGGCTGTCCTCGCGGGAGGCCTTTCCGATTTGGGAGCTGGGCTGCCCGGGTGCCACTCTACCTTTTCCGTTGGACTTATAGCTGCATGACCTTGGGCACGGGTCTTAACCATTCTGTACATTGATTTTTCATATCTACAAAACGGCGATGGTAAGATTACCAGAGGTAGGCACCTTTCAGGATTGTGTGATTCATTACCCATAAAGCATTAAAAACAGTGCTTGTAAGCCATCTGCTATCTCATCATTATTGTGGTGATCATCGCCTTCATCATCATCATCTTCTTCATCACCCTCTGCCTCTGTTAACGACAGCCACCCAAGAAAGAAGGTTCAGTGTATCTACCTATGGAAAATGGGACATTCCACTGCACCCCACCCCCCACTTCCTGGAACCCACTTTCCGCAAAGCGAAGACAGACAGGGGGGCTCTAATGCTGGGGAGGAGGAGGAAGAGGAGGAGGCTCAGGTAGAGAAGGAGGCAGGAGAGGGAGCGCTGGAAGCTCAGGTGGAAGGTCTGGCGCTTACACAGGCCACGCTGTGTAAGCGTGGGGTGCAGAGCACCGTCCCTGTACCCCTCAGTGAGCAGCAGGAGCAAAGATGACTGACATCCTGAGGGAGCGTAAAACCTCCAGGGACCTCCCGGGCCTCCACAGGCCCAGGAGCTGGAGAGAAAGGAAGGGAAGAAGGAAAAAGGCCTGGGGGCTGACCGTAAGTGGGGTGCCATAGGAATGAATGGAGGGCGAAGGTCCAGGCTGGGCAGGGCAGTTGCCTCGGCCTCTCCTCCCTCTGTCCACCGTGTGTGGGTAGGGACTTCAAGTGAAGGACTTGCGCACTTTTCTGGGATCTGGGAGACATAGCTGATAGGAGCAAGTCCAGTTATGGAAACCATGTCTCCTTCCTTCCACAGCAAGGGGCAGAGCCCTGGATGGGGCTCGTTTGCAATTATGTCCTGTAATGGGGACATCCAGCCAGTGAAAGCCCTTTGGGTATAATGAGGGATTTTATAAATTAAATTAATATATTGTTATAATACATTAGGCATTTCCAACAAAATACGTTGGGGTGTACAGGGGCGTGTTTGATCACAGCTGAATGACCAACGTACAGGTTCTTTGTTAAAATCTCTTCCGCGTTATAGCCACTCAACTTGAAATCTACTTTCAAACACAAACTTCACCCATCACAGACGACTTTTGGGGGCAACTCAAAACTATTCCCCCTGATGGTCACGGTGAGACTTTCATGTTCCGTTTTGAACTTAGAGCTGTAGTTTGCCTGCCTTTTTAATGAATAATTATTAAAACCAGTGGCTGGCTTCAAGGCTTCCTAAATGAACAAGGAGAAAGTTGGGTTTTCTGGGCTCGGGGGGAGAACTCCAGCCGTGTGGCCAATCCTGGTTATTGATAACTCTTGGCAACCCTGCTGCGTGCGCTGGCCTGGCTCATGCCGACAAAGCAGAAAGGTGAAGACAAGTAATAATGGAGACCTAAAAATACGGCAACAAGGATAAATGTGTTGTGAGGAAATTCCAAGCTTTATTAAACGCACTTTTGGTGAAAGAAGCCCTACAGAGAATTTCTTAATAAATTTCAAAGAGGGGAGGCGCTTGGTGGCCGGCGTCGCCTACATAAGCAAGTGTGGCATTCGTGGAATGTCCAAGCTGTAGGTTGCCAGACGTGATCATCCAGCTAGAATCCCAGTGGTTTCTTAATGATAGACCCAGGTCCGGGACAGTGGTTTGAGGTTGCCTGGGACACCTGGCCTTCTGGTGGAGTTTCCTGTTAGTGTCACAGACGCCCCAGTTCGGAGACAGCTGGAGAGTCGCCGTGCCTGCAGGCACCCGTGATCCTACACGGAAAGCTGCACCGTCAGGGGTGCTCATTCCCAGGCCCAACCACCCCAGCACCCAGGAAATTCTCCTTCCTGTTGCGCCTAGAATCCTCGCGCTTCAACGTAAGCTCGTTTGCCCGCAGCCCGTCCAGGAGAGAAATAGGGAACAGCTGCTCCTCATCCCCTGGCCGACGCACTTGAGGACCGTTCTTTCACGCACACACCCCAGCGCAGTCTTGTCTCCAGAATAAATACTCCAACTCCCAGAAACATTCCCTGAGACGGGCCCAAGTCACGGAGGCCAATTACTTTCTAAGTGCTTCCTTTGATTCCAACATTCATCCAACGCACTCGCTCGCCCTTCCTCGTGAACATTCCACCTTCGAAGTAAACCAAGGCTCCGTCCAGCATTTGAGGAGGACTCTCCACCGCCCCCAGCTGGAAAGTTTGATCTGATTTCATCCTCAGCACCCTCTGTGCCACAATGGGTATTTTTATTACTAGGTCTGTGCCCAAAAGCTGCTACACGCTTGACGTAGGTCATTTTACTTAACACCTGCAACAACCCTGCTGGAGAGAGGTTTTAGTCTTCAACCCATGGATGAAGAAAGATCTTCCAAAGGTCTCTCTGTGAACAAGTGGCTGGGATTTGAACTCAGGACTGTCTGACTCAGAGCCCTCAACTGGCCCTGTAGACTTCCATCCAGGCTGGGGTGACTGAAATGGGCAGAAAGGACGACAAGAACGCCCTCTCTCCAGCCTATATTTGGGGTCACATCCCCTTTCTTTTTTTGTACTCCCTCATGATCTATTCCTACCTACAGAGAGGAGGTGGGTGATTCCCACCTGAGGATAGATTTACTGATTTTAGAGAAAGAGGAAGGAAGGGAGAGGGGGAGGGGGATGGAGAGAGACAAACATGGGTCAGTTGCCTCCCATATGTGTCCTGATTGGGGATCAAACCAGAAACCTAGGTATGTGCCCGGATCAGAAATTTAACCTGCAAGCTTGTGGTATATGGGATGATGCCCCAACCAACTGAGCCATCTTGCCAGGGTTAAAGCTGGGTTTTCTTCCCCACTTAATTCTTCAGAGATGTTGTCTAAAAACAACAAACTTCATTCTGGCACCTATTTATGTTTCCTTATAATAATCTACATATACACTTGTCTGCCCCATCATTGTGACTTGTTCCAAGGTGGAGACCTCAGATCTGTTTTGATATTTTTAGCACCACAACACAGAGACACTTACTGAGCAGATGCTCACAATGTGTTTGGAATATGAGTGTATGACTGAACGGGTGGGTGAGGAGATAAATAGATGTATGTATGGAAGGATGGGTGGGTGGATGAATGAAACACACACAAATCCACACTTACTCCAATTCTCAAATTTAAAAGTATGTACAGTCACAGCACATATGGATCCCTTTGTACAGATCCCCCTATTCTACCCCCTCCCCCTCTAAACCCTGGTTCGAGGTCATGGAACAGGTGGGAGATAAAGAATCTCATCTCATCTCCCCCCACTAACTCAAGGTGTGACCTTAGACCAGTCACTTGCTTTCTCACTTGAAATATGAGGGAAGTTGGCCTGGATGATATTTGAGGCCCTTTCTAGTCCTAAATTTCCATAATTCTACGGTTATCCACCTACTTTAATCAGACTTATCTAAATAATCACAAAACAAAACAAAACACACCACTTCATGCTGGAGAAACACAGTCATAATAAACTAAGCAAAACCAAATGCCCTTCAATATCCTGTTGTGAACTATAAAATGTCCCCTAAAATCACATTTTCCCCTTGAAACAGGATGTAGGAAAATATTTTCCTATTAAATCTTTTAAAGTGCAAAGGAAAGCATTTATTCTGTGATTTGCCATCCAACTCAATAAAAGCTAGAAGGCTCGGCCGTCCCGATTATGGAAGACACCCTCAGAAGGCAAAGGTGGTGGGGAAGGCAGGTAGGAAACCGGGACACCGAGCCAACAAAGCGCCGTGCACGCGTTTTGGAGGCAGTTTCCAAGCATGTATCAAGCAGTTTATTTCTGCCATTACGTTGGGGAAACCAGTAAATGAGCTTTTATGAGGTGATTTATGAAACTCCTGGGGTGGACCAAGCAAGTGCTGTGAAGGAGTGGCATCAACTCCCAAACCTGTGGGGGTGAAGGGCGAGAGTGGACTTGAACTTGGGAAACTGTTAAGGACGTTGTTGTGAATTGTGTTTTAAGATGAGTTCAACAAAGTGGGGTAGCTCCTTAAGAAGCAGAACAGGTGAGAAGATTTCAGTGGAATGCTGCCTGGTGCTTGGGGCATGGGAGAGGAAAATCCTTTTAGGGCACTGCTTCCGTTTCCCTTATTTCTGTAGACCCTCAGAGTGCCACAAGCCCAGAAACATTGTTCGAGAAATGGAAACTCGTGGGTGGATCTCTTCCTTCATCCAGGAAGGCCCACAAGGGTGTCCGCCCAGCTCATAACGACCCCAGCTTTCTGTTGGAGCTGCCCCCACTGTGGTAGGTAGGATAATGTCCAAATCTGAAGGCCTGGGATATGTGGATATGTTGTGTTACCGGGTGAGGGCTAATTGGGGTGGCAGGTGAATTAAGGTTGTCAATCAGCCAGCCTTTGGATGGGGAGACAGCCCTGGATGACCTGTGTGGGCCCCAAGTCACCACAAAGGCCCTTCAATGTGGAAGAGAAGGGAGTTGTTGTCAGAGTGACAGGTCATAAGGACTCAACTCTCTGTTGCTGGCCTTGAAAATGGAGGAAGGGGCCACAAGCCAAGAAATCTGGCCAGCTTCTAGGAGCTGGAGAAGGCAAAGAAGTGGATTCTCCCTTAGGTTTCAGGAAGGAATGCAGCCGTACCCACACCTCAATTTTAGCCCAGTGAGACCCAGTTTGGAATTTTGAGTTCTAGAACGAGGAGATAGCAAACTTGCACTGTTTTAAGCCACTAAGTTTGTGCTAATTTGTTACAGGAAACTAATCAAGTTCCTAAGCCCCCAACCATCAGTGTGTCTTGACAGCCATGATGGAACCATGTGTCTGCAGATGCTAAGCCACAGACGAGTGGACCAGGGGTAGATGTCTGTCCCAAGCTGCACCAATTTTTTCCCACATGTTCAGAATTGGGGCTTGGAATTGATGCAGCTGTGACTAGAAACATGACACATAAACTTAGGAGATGACAGGGCCCATGTTCAGCCATGTGAACTGAGCAGCAGAAAAAGCTGGAGTGCAGACCCTTATATTGAGGGAGAAAGGGAGAGAGAGACAGAGAGTTCCGGTAGCATTGTACTTTCTAGCTCTCCTCCAAGGTGAGGCCTTAAGTGCGCATAACAGAGCCCTCACCCAGTCACTTCCTCCCACTGACATCTGCAAAAGAGCCAGTGTCCTCAGCTCCGAAGTGTCAAGAGATCAGCTCCAACCAACTGCAAAATGCTGTTTGTGGCTGCTGCCCAACAGCCAGGTGACTAACACTGACTTCAGGGGAGGTGGAGAAGGTATCATGGAGGAAAGTCCTCCGCCTAGAACCAGCAGTGGTTCATAGGTGTTCCTGTCTTGCATACATTTTCCAGACAAGGCTCAGAGAGGTGGAGTAACTTGCTTAAAGTCACACAGCAGCGAACGAGTAGGGAAGCTGGAATTCAAACTCAAGTCTTTCAGTTGCCAAATCTCAAATATTTTTGTCTATTTGCTTGCTTTTCCTATTACTCATTCTTTTTTTTAAGCTAGAGAGCTCAGAGGTCTCTTTTCACAACGCTCCTCCTCTGCCCCCTACTATAATTCCACAGGTGTTCAGCGCTCACAGCTCCCACCACCCAGAGTGGGGAACAGTACAGTTGAGGCTGCTCTGGGAGTTTCAGTGCCCGGGAGCTACAGGCCAGATGCGAGTGAAGGTTAACAGAACAATAGCTTCCCGCTCTCTTCGGAAGCCTCTTGCTCACCGGTGTCCATGTGTACGTGGCTCCTGAAGGGGCACATCAGCAGGCACTGGGTTCTCAGCAGCCCTCAGGAGGTCAAGGAGTATAATCCTCTTAGGGAGAGACCCCAACTATGGTGAACAAGGGAATAGGCTACTGCAGAGAGCCCCCAGTTACTTATAGTGGTGAGTTCACGATTCCATGGGCCCGGAAAGCTCTGGTCTCCTGTGCCACCCATCAGAAGGCACACTTCCAGGCACTGGGCACCCTTCATGCAGCAATACCTGCTACACCATCTTTCCCAAGGTAGTAGGGCTATACAATCAGCCTTTCCAGAGGACACACGCGACAGTGACAACATCTTGGTGGCTGACATCTATTTCTCACTCACAGCATCTGGGTTGGGCATCTGGATGTGCAATACGCACTCTTCCTGGCTGAGGCCACACTTACGGGTTTCTACGCAGGTGCCCCAGCCATTCCAAGTTGCCTGAGTCTGTCCTGACGGTGGAGGGTGCGGCTGCAGGGAGCTGTAGTTTGGAATTCAAAGGTGCCTTGCTCTTTTCCCAGAGAAGAACACCCGGCCTAACGGATGAAACATTGCTACTTGCGAAACCTCATTTATACAGCACAGTGAACCGGGCAGTCTGTAGCATCTCTCCACACTATTCCTTTTCACCCAGGTCGCTTGTCAGCCTCATGGGGTTTCAAATAGTCATTAGTCTACTGTCAGCTGAAGCTTCCTGGCTCTCGGAGGTGAAAAGAATAATGATGAAAAGCAAAAGCTCATGTCCCATGGAGTGTGGGAAGATTGATGGCCCCTTAAGAAGCTTTCTAGGGGTACCACGGACTTCTGGTCACTGCGCCCTTTAGAGCTCGCTTGGGGCTCGTCTCCACAATCTGCTCCGCTTTTGCAGGTCCAGAGATAAAACTCAGACCTTTGTTCCCACCCTCCTACCCAGCCTCCCCCAAACACCAACAGCACCAAGCGCCCTCCTCACACCAAGGGTTTGAGGCAGCTCAGCCCTCTTCCCCTCAAAAACCTTTCCCAATGAACAGGCCTCCTCCCTGGGCTCTGGTTTCTCCCTCCTACCCTTCATTCTATCCTGTTCACTCCACTCCACACAACTATTCAATCCTCCTCCCCTCTGCCCCAGGCTTCCCTTTGCAGAGTCAAAGACTCATGAATGTCTTCATAAAAACAAAGGACCATTATGCAATACAGAATCATTGGCAGAGATTTTATAATTTTTAAAATTTTATTTATTCTATTTTTAGAGAGAGGGGAAGGGAGAGAGAGGCAGAGAGGGAGACAGACATAACTGTATGGTTGCCTTTCACCTGCCTCCAGCCATAGACCTGGCTGGAGACCTGGCTTGCAACCTCATTCTGTGCCCTGGCTGGGGAATCAAACTAGCGACCTTTGGGTTCGCAGGTTGGCACCTTATCCACTGTGCCACCAGCCAGGGCTAGATTTTATCATTTCTTTCTCATTTTTCCTCTCTTGCTCCATAGGCAGAAGGAAGCTATATTTTCCTCATGTAGGAAGGCTGAAGTGGCTAGAGTCTATGAGTTTTCCCCTCTTCCTTTCAGGTACTTATGTTCTTTCTTGACATCTATTTTTGATAAACTTATTTAACACAATGGGTATCAACCTTTTGGTCTCAGAACTCCTTTACACTTTTAATATTTAGGACCCTCAATAATTTCTAACTTTTGTTTATATGGGTCTTTATGGATTTTATCTATTGGTATTTACCATATTAGACATGAAGACAACATTCTTAAATATCCAATCATTAAAGGACAAAAATTAATATAGCACGTATTAACATAAATGGTATCTTTTTTGTGGAAAACTACACTTTGAAAACAAATTTTAAAACCTTGGTGAGAATGACAACGTTTTACATTTTTGCAAATCTCTCTGGCTTAACAGAAGAGAGCTATTCTGCATTCATTATTTTGCAGTATCACCACCTCTGAACAATTCAACTGTGTGCAACTCATGAGAGAATGAGAGTGAAAAGTCAAATGACATCTTAGTATTATGAAAGTAACTTCATCTTGCTGGCCACTCTTTGGCAACCAGTTTGAACACATGCTGGACTTGTTCATCCTCTTTTGAAAAAGAAATCAAATTTGAGATCATGAGATCGTGAATAAAAGCAGAACCTTGGGCCAGACTCTAGTAAGAATTCATTGGCTAACGTCAATTTAATAAACTATGGCTCTATTTAAAAACTGTATGAGGCTTGAAGCCCGGTGCCATCATGAATGACACAGTGGCTACCTGGACCAGGAAGTTTATGACCAACAGACTACTTCAGCAGAAACAAATGGTCATTGATGTCCTCCACCCTGGCAAGGCAACCATACTCAAGACAGAAATTCAGGAAAAAGTAGCCAAAATGTATAAGACCACACCCGAAGTCATCTTTGTGTTTGGATTCACAACCCATTTTGGTGGTGGCTTTAGCATGCTTTATGATTCCTTGAATTATGCAAAGGAAAATGAACCCAAACATAGACACGCCAGACGTGGCCTATAGGAGAAGAAGAAGACCTCAAGAAAACAGAAGAAGGAATGCCAGAACAGACCATAGAAAGTCAGGGGGACTGCAAAGGCCAATGTTGGTGCTGGCAAAAAGAAATGAAGTGTCTGGCAGTGAGCTGGAGATTGGCCAACGGCAGGAGGAAAGATTCTCCAGTGACTTTATCTGTGGCGATCATGCTGATTTTCAGGAGGATTCGTAAACTGATCACTTTTTAAAAACTCTACACATCACAGGTGACCAGAAGCCGGTGACACTCTTCTGCCCCTGCGTCCATCTGATGAATCTTAGTCATGCTTCAAACCCGCCTTCAATAGCGTTGCCTTCTCTATAGGGCTCTTCACCATAAACACAAAGATGGCAGTGACATTGTCAACAACGGTAACTAACTCGTGTTGATCGCCGGCAGCCAGGCAACCCCAACAGGCACGTGTCATCTCTAATTCTCACAGTAAGTAACACGCAGAGGCAGGTTCGGGTTTCAGGTGGTTGCAGGCCTCTGGCCTCTAGCTCTATGCCAGGCACACCTGCTTTGCAGTAGCACTTAGCGCACCCACATGGTCGCCGTCCACGTGGTTTGGCCCAGCGCAAGGTGGGCCCCTGGGATCAGAGGTCAGGCTGGGTCGCCTTTGGTCCCCTGCCACCCGCGCGGCGGGGCTGTCAGTGCGGGAGCCACGAGAAGCGATGGAGCCATTTGGCTTCCGGATGGTCTCGTGCCCCGGCCCGCCCCGTGCCGTCAAGTCCGGCCAGCTTTGCTCGGGAGGAAGGGGCGCGAGTGTGCCCGTCCCGGACTTCGGGCCACGGCAGGAACCCGCGCGCAGGCGGCGGCCGGAACTTTTCTCCCGCGGCCGCGGCGGCCGGAACCTTTCTCCTCGCGGCGCGGTTGGCGGGCGGAGGCGTGCGGGGCCGGAACAGTCCTCCCGCTGCCGGCTCTGCGCGGCGGTCGCCGGCTGCTGACGTGGGCCGGCCGGGTGCCGGGCTGTAGGTGCGGGTCGCGATGGCGGTCGATATCACCCTGCTATTCCGGGCCAGCGTCAAGACCGTGAAGACTCGGAACAAAGCGCTGGGAGTGGCGGTGGGCGGCGGGGCTGATGGCAGCCGCGACGAGTTGTTCCGCCGGAGCCCCCGGCCCAAGGACGACTTCTCCAGCCGGGCGCGCGAAGTGGTGAGCTGGTTGCTATGGAAACGGCGGGCTGGCGGTGGTGGCGGCGGACCCCAGACCCCAAAGCAGACCCTGCCCTATCGGCGATGTGTGCAAGCAGCGCCTGGGGAACGGTGGTCTGAAGTGGGGACGGGAGAGTTGGTCTCAGAGAGCCGACAGCTGCCTCGGGAAAGGAGCAGCCTCACTTCCAAGAATGGGGACAAATGGGGGAATTCTAGGAGGCCGGTGTCGCCTGGGTGGGGGTGGGGTGGAAAGACTATTGGCAGCCTCAGTCGGCAAAGTCCAGGGGCCGCACTGTAAGACAACGAGCCCGCTGCGGCTGCCGGGGGAACCCGACCCACGGCCCCTGGCTTCCCCGTCGCCGCGCTGACCCCCGCGCGTTTGCCCCCAGGCTTGTCTTTGCCTCGTGCGCTTCCACCCCGCCCCGCGTTGAGGGCAAAGATCAGATCACATTCAATCGGCCTCTGCCGGGCTCAGCCTTGCTTAGTCCGTGGTTGTTGAATGAAAAAGAAACAAATGGTTGCCCGTCTTCCCCACTGAAGCTGTGCCGGGGGAGAGAGTGTTTGCCTTGTTCACTGTTGTATCACCAAGGGTGGGTGTTGTTTGTGTAACTTGATGCTTTCGCAGCTCTGTCCGTCCTCTGAGCAAAAGAAAAACTCGCAGAAGGAGGTTCAGAACTTTGGGCGGGGCAGGTAAGAGGCCCTGAGGCTTTGACTTCCTTAACCTCTTGGTGGATCCACTTCTGTTTAGCCCGCAGTCCAACGCTTGGTACTTTGTAGACACGCAGATATTTTTTAATGGCCGCGTATATTCCTGAATTAAAGAGGGGCAGTTTGCAGAGGATATTGAAACGTCAGGGGAGGGAGAGTGACCAGATGCATCCATTCAACCTGTCAATAAACATCCATTAAGCACCTGCCTTCTGACCAGCACTGTTAGAATAACACAGCTCAACAGGATGGGTGAGAGAAACAACATTCACAAGCCAAGTGCCACGAAGCCTTGTAGGCATTGTGTGGGGGCACACAGGGGATGTGTTCCTTGTTCCTAAGTGCCCAGAGCGGCTCTCCAGAAGCCACAGACACTTCCTGAAACTGAACTTGGAAGAGGAATAGTTGGTTCCAGTGCAGACAGGGTGGAGAAGGGCGTCCCCAGCTAAGAGAAGAGCATGCACAGAGGTGTGGACGTAATTGTGCTCGACTTCTGGACTCAATGCGTGCCTGCCCAGTAAGTTACTAACAAGTTAGACAGTAACATGACATTTCACATTTGGGGGGGAGGGAGTTTATCTGAACAGCTCCACATGAAGAGTGTCCTGCTTTGCAGCATGAGCTTGATTAGCTAACTCACTTGGATTGTGGGACTAAGGGCGTGTTGGAGTGGAGAGAGGAGCGGGATTTGTATTTAGAGGGTTTGCTTGTGGGTCTGGGTTCTGCCGCTTAGAAGTGGGTGACTTGGGCGAGTCTTGCTGCTTCCTGGATTCATTTTCCCTTTCTGTAAAATGGGCACAATAATGTCCTACTCAACTGATAAGCAGATTATTAGGATCTTGTCAGGCTACGCATGTATCATGCTGATTGTCATTGTTCCCCGTCACCCCTACCCCAACCCCATGTGGGCTGTTTAGACTATTTTCATCACCGGTGCCAAACTGTATTCCCCAAACCACTTAGTTTTCTCGTACTTTCATTCCTTGCTCACAAAGAGGGACCAGTGAAAATCTCATGCAGGTACCGATGGCTTTGGTGGCGGAGACGCCGGCATTCCTCTGTCATAGTGAAACTCTCCATCTGCGATGGCAGACGTGTGGGGAGCATGCAGCCATTCCTGTCTCTGTCTCCCTGAGGCGTGAAGCCATGCGAATTCCCCAGCAAATCTGTACAGCTCAGGGTCCTTTGCAGTGTTGTGCCCCAGCAGCCGTTACCAGGTGTTGGCCTAGCATTCAGGTCGAAATCTGCTTGACATCTTACCTGGCATGTACCAAAACTAGGACCTGAGTTCCTAGCGCTGACCCATGGGCTTTTTCCTCTAAGGAAAAAGGAAAAGTTCCTCTTCGAGCTTAAAAGGATTGAAGTTCATGTTGTGTAGGCGTTTCACTTTATAGGAGGGAAACTAATACCCACCTAAGGAAACGTCTTGCCCAGAGTCAGAATATCCAGGTCGTAGGACAGAGCCTGAAGTAAATGCCAGGTGCTTTAATGCTGTTACGCGCCCTGAGGCCTATGCTACCTTTAATTTCCATTATAACTTGAAACCAGAGATTCAGTTCTTGGGCTTTAGAATAGCAGTGAGTCATCTTTTTTTTTTTTTTAAGATTTCATTTCATTATTTTTAGAAGGAGGAGAGAGGGAGAGAGACATCAATGTATGGTTGCCTTTCATCTGCCTCCAGCCTGGAGACCTGGCTTGCAACCTGGTTATGTGACCTGGCTGGGAATCGAACCTGTGACCTTTGGGTTCACAGGCTGGCGCCTTATCCACTGTGCTACCAGCCAGGGCACAGCAAGTCATCTTAATACTGAATTCGTAACTGGAGTCTGAGTGGCATCTAGAGCAGAAGGACCTGAATTAGAATGCCTCTTACAGCATGAACGTGGGTGAGATACCGAACTTTAAATAGCGTGATAACAACCTTAGGGGGTTGTTCTACAGATGAAGTGAGAAAAGGTACGCAGGTGCCTGCAGGAGGTTGAATTCTTTTGGTTGCAGGTGACAGTGGCTTCATAATGTAAATGAACCTGAGCAGAGTGGGGACACCTCGGGTCACATAGCTGGGAAACACAGGATGGAGCATCTTGTCTCCTCTAGCTCTTATCAGCACAACCCCAGGAAAGGACTCAAGTTGGTTCTGCTTGGCTCCTGAGCCCTTGTCTGTGGCGTCAGAGGGATAAGTCTTCGGAGGCCTCATCCCCGCAGTGGTGGGGTGGATACTCTTGTTGGTCTACCAGGCCCTTGGAAAAGGGGCACTGCGTCTAGGTGTGGGGAGTAGAGGTGTTGGGCAGGCAGGACCAGCGAGACAGTCTGCACAGTGCCTGGAGCCTTCACCCTACCTGCCTGGTTGTCTTCAGCTCGGCGGGAATGGAAGAGTGGACTGTGGGAGCTTGCGAATGACAGGTTTCGGGTATGGGAATGTGCCTGGAGGTGCCTCGTGGTCTTCATTGTCTTACTGACTCATAAAGGTTACAGAGGCCAGGGGAAGCACCCCATGGGAAACCAGGACCCCTCTCAGCTGTGCAGGGGCAGCAGGGGCTATGGAAAGCACAGGAGACCTGGGTGGCAGTTCAGGGCCAGCAGCCACTAACTGAGCAGGCCATGCAAACGTCCTGGACCTCAGCCACCACACTGGAGAAACTGGTAGCTTAGGTTGGGTAACTGCAGTGACGTCCTGTTAAACAAGATGTTTTTTACCTAAGGCAATAGACCCTGAGCTGTTGGGAATTTTATTTTTAGTTGGTGTGCAGATGAGGTTCTCCTTATTATATATACATTGCATTTGTGGAAGCTAAATGCTGCTTATTTTTATTTTCTTCAGAATTGGTTATCTTGAGTTCCTGGCTACAGTTCACAGTTCTTGTAGTGACCAAAGCCAGGTGACCTGGCCCCACCTCCTCTCCGACCTCCCCTCCTCTCACTCTTCTCGACCTTCCTCTTGCGCCCCGGCCTCTGTGCCTTTCCCCCACCGCCAGGTACTTCCTACCTCAGGGCCTTGGCACTTGCTGTTCCCTCTGTCCGAACACTTTCCTCCCAGGTAACGCAGGGTTTGCTCAGCAGATCTCTGCTCAGATGGCGCCTTGAGAGACCTCCCTCAGCTGCCCTGTGTAAAGAAGCACCTGTTTCTGTCCTTTACTCTGTTCTTTCCCTCATTTCACGCATCTGGTATCCATTGATCTACTGTTTATCGCCTAGAAAAATGCCTCAGAAAACAAAGACTTTGTGCTGTGTAGCACTGAGTCCGTACTTTCTAGGGACATAGGTACTCAATAAATATTTCTTTAATTAATGAAGAAACATTAATTGACTATGTCATTTGCTTTCAATTTTGGAGCTAGTTGATCTGTCTGGGGCCCTTTCCAGTTCTAGGAATAAGTGATCCTGATGTCATTCCTTAATATTACACAGCATCCATTTACACTTACTTGGAGTTCCTGGAGTAAGTATTAGGTAGACAGTAGCTTTTATTTTCTAGATGAAGTAAATGTATTTTGGTAACATCTGGTTCCTGCCTCAGTGTCACGGAGAAGCGGCACTGATACGTCCTGGCAGGGTGACGGCGGGGAGCAGCGACAGGAACGGGGGGCGGGGCCCTTTCCCGGAAGAGCCAGGGTGCGGGTCGGAATGGCAGGAGAGGAGGCCGGGCCGGGCCGGAGCGGCGTGCGGCCCACTCGGGCCGTTCCTGAGAGGGTTGCTGGCGTGCAGCCCTGCCTGTCCGCCCTGCCAGTCGGCTCCGAGGGGCCTGGGCCTCATGCCTGGGCCCTGCCAGCTGAGGCAGGAAAGGGGCATGTCCATGTTTTAAAGTACTGGGCAGCCTGGCAGCTGAGTCGGGAGTGACAAGACTGACACCGAAGTGCCGATTAGGAAGCCATTGCAAAGCTGGTGACAGCAGGATGGGCAGGAGTGGGTGGAGGAAGTAGGGATTTAAGAGGTAGACTCATCTATGTCGCTAGCTTGTGGGGTTCCAGTAAGAGGTAAAATAATGCCCAGTATTCCGGCTGCAACATTAAATGGTAGCAAATATCACAGTGACGCTTTCTGAGTTCCAGTGGAATGCCAGTGCTCACGCCTTCTTCGATTCCAGTCTGAACAGCAGAGAATGGGTCCAAGGAGCCCAGGGGACAGCAGGAGGTGGGTCACTCCTGGCAGCGGCGCTCCCGGGCTCCAGCTTTGCCGTGTTTGGTGTCGGGGGCAGTTAAGCCTACCAGGAAGACCCCAGTACAGTCGACCCTTGGCCAACACAGGTTTGAACCGCGTGGGTCCACTTACACACAGGTTTTTGAAAGTAAACATGCGGCCAGCCTTTCATAGCCTCGGTTTTGTACCCCCAGGTTTCAGTTAGAAAACTATTTTCAATCAGAGGTTAGGAACCTTGGATTCTGAGGGCCAACTCGATGCAGTGTTCTCCACCATTGCGCATCTGCAGACGGTGGCCTCTGGGAGGTCCTGGAACCCATGCCTTGCAGGTACCTAGGGGTGACTGCAGTTCAGTCTTGGGGGGGGTCAAAGCTGCACAGTGGAGTTTTGAGCACAGAGGGCTCATGTGCCTCACCCCCGCACGGTTCAAGGGTCAGCCAGCTGCATGGCGACTTGAGGCCTGCCGCTCAAGTCCTGCAAACACGGGGCTGGCCTGCCTTCACGGGTGACAAACACAGGCCCGGTCACCCTCGGTGACTCCTCAGGGCTCTTCCCCGGGCCAGGCTCTTTTGCACAGTTCTGTCTCCTCTGCCCGCTGTCCTGAATCTCCAAAGAAACAGTTGTGTCACATGTAGCAGCATGGTTCTCCGGGGTTGTCAGTTCCTTTTCGCCATAAGGCCGAGAAAAACCTGGGCTGGGTCCGAGTTCCCTTCCTCAGTGTGGAGTGGGTGGGCCAGCGGCAGTTGGATGTGCCGTGGTCAGGCCTGGGCTGCCGAGATGGCCTCCTCGGGTGACGTTTCAGAGTCGTCTCCCCGGCCAGGGTCTCACTCTGCCCAGCGCAGGCTTGGGCACCGGACCTGTCGCGTCCTGAGGGCAGGTTTCAGCTTATGTAACAGTCAGATCTGTTTATTTGAGCGCTGTAATACTCGGGAGAATACACATTTTGGAAAATCAATTAATTTTTGAGCTTCTGCTGCAGGTCAGGAACTCTGTTCAAGTTAAAAACTTTACATACCTGATCTCATATAACTTTTGCTGGGGAGATAGAAATATAATATTATTAAGAGATGTTACGATATTGAATGTATTGAGAATAGTGCTCTAGAATTCATACTTGACATTTGAGGTTTCTTTTCACAGAAAAACCTGTGTGGGCTCCCTCTGGTGGGTGAAGTATCAGCAAAGTCCACAATGGTTAATTATGGCCTGTATCATGAAGAACTTCATGTGTTTAAAACACAGTAGGTTTCAAGGCCCATTTGGAGCGCCTCTGAGAAAGCGAAAGAATCAGAAGGGAAGTGTGATGAGTAACTCATGTAGCCCAGATGTGGAAAGCCTGTGGCCCTGCTGTAGTTTTAAACCAGATAGCACTTTTCTTCCCAACTTCAGGGTCTCAACGTCTGTAAATGCTAGTGCCTGCCAGCCCCTCTGTCACAGTGCGACACAGGCCTGTTTGTCAGATCATCAGAACTTCCCGTGGAGCTGGGAACTCCTTTCCCCATCATTGTACAAAGTCCTGTTCACTTTTATTTAAAAAATCTTTACTCATGTATTTTTTTCTGAGATGGGAAGGGAGGGAGAAAGAGAGGAAGAGAAACATCGATCAGCTGGCTCTCCTACGCGCCCCAACCGGGAACTGAACCTGCAACTCAGGCCTGTGCCCTGACCAGGGATTGAACCTGAGACCCTTCGGGATGATGCCCAACCCACTGAGCCTCACCAGTCAGGGCAGTTTTGTTTACTTTTAAACAAATGATAAGAAAACCCTGTGAAGAGTTGGGTGTATCCCTAACTTTTTGTTAAGTGTTGAGAACATAGCAGTGCTGGAGAAGTGTAGAAAAGGGGGAGATCACTGGGGTGCGGCGGTCAGGAAGGCTGTCACGTGGGGTCAGAGTCTGGAGAGCAGGAAAGCTGGTGGGAGGGGAGTGGAAGCCCGGTTGCTCCTCGGTGACCGGACCCGCTGCTGGCCCAGCAGCGCCTCTTGGCCCGCAGTGAAAGGACCCGAGGACGTGCTCTGTGGTCCACAGGCGCCAGGCCTCCGGAGCTTTTATGCAAAAGAAATGTACACACAAATCAGTGGACATCCTATATCTAATTAGTGAGCACCGAAAATCAGATGAAAACATTTGGAGTAATAGCAAAGCATTCCTAGACAGGACCTTAGTAACAAATGTAAACATCTCTCTTAATCCATTGCACTAGACTGTAAACATCCCTCGTACAGAAAACTCACAGTGTTGTGGAGGTTCGGGAGGCCTGACTCTGCAGAGGACCATGCTGTGCACCTGAAGGAGGGAAAAGTGTTGGGAAGACACCAGCTATTCCTAAACTAATTTGTAGATTTAGTGCCACTTTAGTCAAAGTTTCGACAGCCTTTTTGAGAGGAATCTCAAAGTAGTTCTGAACATCATCTAGAAGAAAGATGTGTGAAAATAGCTAATCAGTTTTTGAAGAAGAGTGTGTGGATGAGGTTACTAGCCTTTCCAGATATGAAAATATTTCAAGCCAAAAATAACGTGTGTGTCTGGGTCAGCGGGTGAAGCCTGGGAGGCCAGGCGGGGTGGGGAGTGTGAGCCACATCTTGAAAAGGGGGCTCTCGTTTGGTAGAAAAGGTTTCCTCAGTGGTGATTTAGGGATAATTGGTTAGCACTTTGGGGTAAAAAGGGTTTTTTTAAGGTCCTTATCTCTTACCATACACATATTAAAATACATTAAAATTTTTTAAATTTATTTTTAGAGAAAAAGGTGGGGAGACAGAGGGAGAGAAACATCAATGTACGGTTGCCTCTCACTCGCCCCCCAGCTGGGGACCTGGCCCACAGCCCAGGCCTGTGCCCGGACTGGGAATCGAACCTGTGACCCTTTGGTTTGCAGGCCGGCACTCAGTCCACTGAGCCACACCAGCCAGGGCTAAAATACACTTTAGATGGACTAAAGATCTCATTGTAAAAGCAGAACTGAAGAAAATGAATATGAATTTCGACGTGTCTCCTGGAAGGGGTGTCTTCCTGAGTTGAGACCGTAGGAATGTGGAGATAATTGAAGAGAATCACTCATTACCATATGAGGTTAAAACAATTACCACCTAAACCAGGTGCACTAACTCTGTGTGGACAAAACCAAGTACTCTAGGTGTGGAAACGAGGATGGGAGGGAGCACCCTAAACAATGTTAAACAGCGGTGCTGTATTTCCTGCCTCAAGCATCCTGGATTTCTAGAATGAGCACATACTACTTTTGAAATGAAAAGCAGAACAGAGCAGAGTAAAACTGAAAAGGTGAGTTTTTATTGAGATGCTGCATTAGGAAATGGAAAATTAGTATCTTTTGATTAGAAAACTGTCATGAGCAAGCAGCATCTAATTACACATTAAGTTGCAGTGGAGGGGTCCCTGTTTGAAGGAAGTCTGCAGGGAGACCTTTGAAAAGGTGTAATTTTCCTGTAACTTGGCTGGATTTTCAGTTCAGACTTCCTTCACCTGTGTGAGAAAATCATCCACAAATGTTGCATTGATGTCCCAGCTCTCTGGTTGTCATTCTGAGAAATAATAAACGATAATAATAGCTACCACTTGTTGAGCACATACCCTGCCTGGCGCTGGCTGAGAGCTTTTTAATCGAGTTGACTATCCTTGCAAGTGAGGCCCTTTACTGATGAACAAACTGGGGTTCAGGAGGTTACGTGGCCTGCCCAGGGTGAGGTAGCAATGGCGGGGTGTGGCTGGACCTCCGCTGACAGCCTGCCGCCTGTCCAGGCTCCAGGTGCGTGGCCGTGCGCGTGGGGTCGCTGTCCTGGGGCTCTGGAGCTGTGGCCCATTTGCAGTCCCGCAGGGCAGGCCTCCGGTCCTTTCTTGGGCATTCTCAGATCATCTGTCCTCAGGAGCCTATTTTGGCCCATAAATCATACATGTTTGAAACTGCCTCCAAACTGAACTTTTTTTTTTTAATCAGCAGTTACCTTCTCATACAGATTTTTGTTTCTGCATGTTAATGCATTTCTTACAGGTAGTGTTTGCGTTTAGGGAAAAGGGGAAAGATTTGTGGTTTTAGTAAAATTATGACAAGGAAGAAGGCTCAACTTATACATTATAGACATTCAAAAAAGCATAACTTCTTTTTCTGCCTTTGGGACGCTGTTTTGTTCTTTTGTTTATTTGTTTATTCAGCAGTCGTCTTAATACAGAATTTCAGAGCTGAGATGACTTTGCAGACTTACCCAGTGAGGCGGGGGCCGAGCCTTTAAAACCGCCACGTTGGCGCCACGGGATGTGGGCTTCCTCAGGGTGGGGCATGGGGAGGGAGGCCTGGTCCCTGCAGGCCCAGCTCTGCACACTGACTGCCTCTCAGGGTGGCCGTGGGGTCCCGTGAGAGGCTGTAATGCCGCCGCCTTTTTCTGTTCACCACACAGTCGTGCCAGGGGCAGCTGCTTTACTGTCAACTTGTATTGGCTGAGCACCTTGGGTAAAGAAGGCACTTAGATTGCTGTTTGGGACAAAAATATGGGTGAGATTTTCAGCTGGCCATCAGGACACGTACAGTCTAAAAGGGGGCATGCATTTGCTCATTCATTCATTCACTCAATAAATATTTATCAAGCCCTGGCTGTCTGCTATGCACTGCTTCTGCCCCTGGGGGTGGACCAAAGGTAAGACAGAGAAAGTCTGCCTTCATGAAGTTTATAGTCTAATGGGAAACACAGTAAGTAAGTAAACAGACAAACAAAAGTATGTCAGATAGTGATAAGTATGAGATACATTCATGTCATTAGAGAAACCTTCAAAAGCAGAACTAAGAATTCAGAGGACCGAGATTCCCTCTGGGTGAGGTTGAGAGGAGACGTCACGGAAGAGGTGACGTTTAGGTGGGCTCGCTGATTCCCACGTGTGGGAATGGAGAGGAGAAGAGGGTGGGGTGGTTTGTCATCTGTGACCCCTTGTCCTGTGCTGACCACTCTCCACCCTCTCTCTGCTCCTGCCCCCAGTGGGCGGGTC